>JAAAWK010000274.1:0-95563 GCA_022496015.1 Hordeum marinum | reverse complement strand
TCGAAGAGCCCTTGCCGAAGGGGAACCCGCCATGGCACCGGCGGGGGAGGCCAGTGCATCCTATAGGAGGAAGTCAAAGACTCAGAGATCTGGTTTGACTCAATCTCGGGGGAGGGACTCAAGAACCCGAGTGGCGCGACAGTAGGCGTCGACCGGTTGGCCCCGGGGGTTGGTGCCGCGCATTCGCCAAGGAAGGGCGTCGTAGGAGGTGCCGAGGTGCCGAGCCGGTGGTACCTAGAAGAAAGGAACACAGTCTCGACGAATATATGTGCCTCGAAGTGTACACGCGGTGAGTGACAGTATCATAGCACTGGTAACCTTTGGTGTTTGAAGGGTAACCCGGAAAAACGCATGGAAGGGAACGTGGTGCGAGTTTGTGACGAGTGGTGGACGCGGTGCTAGGGTAGCAAAGGCACCCAAAGATGCGAAGGCCGTCGTAGGACGACGATGCACCTAAAAGAAGGTGATGAGAGGCATAGTTCCACCTAGGATGACACGGACGAATGTCAATGAGAAGTGTAGGGGTGGCAAGAGCATCAGGCCAGAACCTGGTGGGCATGTTAGCATGGAAAAGTAACGTGCGAGTGCAGTCCTTAAGAGTGCGATGGATGCGTTCGGCGCGGCTGTTCTGCTGCGAAGTGTACGCGCAAGTTAAGCGGAAGGTGGTGTCATGAGAGGCAAGAAGGGTGCGGTGGGCGAGGTTCTCAAACTCTTTTCCCTTGTCAGTTTGGAGTACAAGTATAGGGCGACCGAACTATGTGGTGACATAGGAGAAAAAGGGCGTGAGTGTGGCTAAGGCATCGGACTTGCGGCGGAGAGGAAAATTCCACATATAATGAGAGTAATCATCTAAAATAACTAATTAGTATAGATAGCCCGTGTTACTTGCAATGGGAGACGTCCAAACATCACTATGAAGGGGCTGAAACGGAAAAGTGGAAATAGTTGTAGATGCACTAAAGGGAAGACGAACGTGCTTGCCTAAACGGCAAGCCTCACAAGTATGCTCGTCCAGGTTATTACATGAGAAAGAAAAACTCCTAAGAATTTGACACAAAACGGTGGGATCGGTGTCCCAAGCTGGCGGGCCAATGCAGCGGGTGTGGAGGAAGAAGCACCAGTGCACGGGATAAAGATCCTCGGGGCAATCACATCGGTGGAGCACCATCCGCGTACGGGCGTCCTTCACAGAAAAACCAGCACCGGCAAATTCAACAGTGAGAGGATTCTCACGATTAAGACAACGAACAAAAACTAGGTTCGTGACAAGTTCAGGTGAAACAAGAACATTAGACATAGTGATGGGTGTGCAATTGGAGGGAAAACTAGCGCTACCAATATGACTGATAGGTAAGGAAGAACCGTTGCCAACGATGATACGAGTGGGCATATGAACGGGACGTGAAAGAGGTTAGGTTACCGAGATGAGCTGTCATGTGCACATTAGCACCAGTGTCCATGTACCAGTCGCCTCAGCCGCCATAGTTGTTAGGTGATGGCGTGGAGTGCAGAGCTGCCAGGAGGGAAGGATCCCATGGCGCAGGTGCCGGCGGAGGCAGGAGACCCCCGTAGGTTGGCGCTAGGGCCGTGGGGCCATGGCCGCCAAGAGGTGGCAGCACGAGGCGGGCGCCGTAACCGGCGCCGGCCGGCTGGTGGTGCCGCGCTGAAGAAGGCCTGATGGTTGGTGTGGCCCGGACCGAGGAGACCTAGAGTAGGAGGGGGCGGCTGGTGGCGTGATGCCCCCCTGGCGCCCGACCCTGCTGCTATTGCTATTGCTTGCCGGCGACCCGTGCCACCCCGCTGGTTGCGTCGGCCCCCTCCGCCTTGTTGTTGGGGAGGCGTGAGGGCGCGGGTGGCAGCGGGAAGTAACCGGCCGGTGGAGGAGCACGCGGCTGGTTTCGGTGCAGCCGGTGGAGCGGGATTGCCGCAGGTAGTGCCGGCGGCGAGGACAGTGTAGTGGACTCGCTGCTTCAACTTCGTTATGCGGCGCTCCTCTAGCTTGAGGTACGCAACGACACGTTCGAAGGTGGGCTGCGACAGCAAGGTGAAGTTGGAGCCTGCATTGCCGAAGTCCTCGTTGAGGCCGGCGGTGAGAGTGCTTAGCATGAGTTCGTCAGAGCCTCTGGCCCAGACGCCGCGAATCTCATTGGCCAGCATCTTAAGTCGCATGCAGTATTTATCGATGGTGGAGATGTCCTGGTGACAGCAGAAGAACTCCTGCTGCAAGAAAACAAGGCGCTGAAGTTTTTTGTCGGTGAAGAGCGCGTTGATCTTGTTCCACACGGTGCAAGCGTTGTCGTCCTCGGCGACAACCGTGTGGAAGATGTCCTTCGAGACGGTTTGGTAAAACCATCGGATGAGTGTGGCCTCAATGGCGGACCACTCCGGATCGCCCTTCATGAAGTCGGTATCCACAGAGCCATCGATGTGCTGGGTGAGATAGTAATCGCGGAAGATAAGGGTGAAGTAGGTCTTCCACGCATAGTACTAAGTGCTGGAGCTATCGAGGCGGATGGGAACGTGTGCCTCGATGTTAAGATCACGGATGGCGACGGCGGAGGGCTCGGGACCAGCGAAGGGGTTGGATGAGCGGGTGGTGGACGAGCGCGGGGACTCAATCAGCGGCTAGGGTTAGGGGTGCAGCGGTGGCGTTGGAGGGAGACGGCGGCTACGGGTGACGGCTGTGGCATGGAGAGAGGCGGCAGCGGCGGCGAGTGAAGAGGGATGCGCAGCAGGTCAGCGGATGCGGCGTGGGGAGGAGTGGTGCGACGGCGGCGGCGGCTGCGGGTCGGCGAGAAGAGGAGCAGGGAAAGGGGTAGTGGCACGGAGCGGCGGCGGCGTTGGCAGGAGAACACGGCGGCGGCAGGGTGTGGTGATGGTGGGTAGCGGCAGTGGCGACGCGCGCGAGAGGGCGCGACGGCGGCTAAAACCCTAGGGTTAGATCGGAAAGGATGATATCATGTAGAAAGAGGAATTGACAATACTATTGTTGATGTATTGATAGGTGCCAAGGTGCACGTATATCTAAAATATAAATGGGTCTCTAACTCAACTATACACAACTAAAAGGTGGACCAAACTATACATGATATACATGCAACACATATATTCAACAAAGAACAGCCAATTGGATGGTCCTCTTCATGGCAACGTTTCTTTCTCCTTAGCTGGCTAGGCACACGTGTATTGAGGCATTGAGGAGATAGACAGCTGGAAATAATCTGAACAATTGTTTTTTGGCACTTCCGCCAAATACTTCAATCAGTTTGAAGCAAGGAAAGGGCTATCGTGTCCAAAACTTGCATGGTGCTAATGGTACGTGCAGGAACCTAGGGCTGACAAACCTGTGTAAGAGAATAAATTAGTAACATGCAAGTATATTTATCACTAACAACAGTTACGGATATTCCTCCTTTTCTCTAGTGTACATGCCTGCACCCGCAGTTTACAACGCTAAATAATAGTCTAGTGCACTCATCAGTTCTTGTTACAAATAAACATGTACGGCGGTCTCTTTAGTTTACAAAATTATTGAATCCCTATTTCAGTGGATGCAGCAAACGTAAATGTTAGTTCCTTAGTAAAAGATCAATCTCGTCCTTGGCCACGTGTTTGCTGATGAGGTTCAAGCCGTGTTGTTTATGGGGCATGCCTTTTTGTTTAGAAAAGTGTCCCCGGCCTCCTCTGCATCATGATGATGGATGAAGCCATTTTATTACGCTATCAAAATATTCAATAGAGGTTTTAGATCTACAAAGGCTCTCACTGAGCTGCTAAACATAAACAAACAAGTAAAAGTAAAGTCACAACCGGCTTAAAATAGGATGCAAAGATTATGCTATCCTATTAGTGGCTTGTCATCCAAACCGATTGTATATATCCCACGCTACCATCTTCCATCGGGCAAACCCAGTAACCAAAGGCTTCCTAGCTTCCGTAGGAGTGAGTAACGACCACATATGAATTAATGATGTGGCCCTGATGATGACCTGCAAAATAATTGTATGAGTTTGTTTGTTAAAAACTATGTCATTTCTTCAGTTCCATATAGCCCATAACAAGACACGTACTCCTATCCAAATATGTTTAGCAGTAAAATCATCAACCCCGTTTAGCCACATCCTAAATAACATGTTTATGCTATCCGGAGGGTTTATGTTAAAGTCTATATGAATATATCGCCATAGTATCCTGGCCATTGGGCATTTAAGAAAGAGGCGTTTGATTGTTTTATTGTGATCAAAAAAGGTGCATCGTTGGTTACCCTCCCATCTACGTTTTGCCAAATTATTCTTCGTAAGAATCATCCCCTTGTGGATAAACCACATGACCACTTTGATTTGTAAAGGGACTTTGACTTTTCAAATATGTGATGACTTGGGAATAGGGCCAGCGCCAATCAGGTCTTGACATATGGATTTGACTGAAAAAATATTGTTTTTATTCAGTTTCCAATGTATCCTTCCATCTTGATTAGAGTGGTTGATATCCATCAATCTTCTAATGAGGATGTAACCATGCTTTCCATCTATCTCCTACCAAGGATCTTCGGAATTTGATATTTGGAGGAATAGATTGTAATACCGTGGCAACAAAAGCCTCCTTTCGTTGCACAATATTATAGAGAGATGGATATTGAATAGTTAGTGGCGTCTCATGGGGCATGCCTATTGGCGACACATGTCTTTCTCCCATGGCTCAGGTTGACCGTTCGAAACCTCTGCATTATCCAACACAGTCCTGAGTCAGCCTCATCTTGTTTCTCTTCACCGATGACCTTTCTCTTTCTAGTGTCGGGGGTTCAGTTTTTGTTATATTGACTAAGGACAGAATACACCACACTGAGCGATGGTTTGGTAGAAGACTGTACCTAGAGTGGAGTGTATTTTCTTTAGATGGAATAGAAGACTCTATGTGCAGGAAGTAGCATGGGACACCCAATGTACTTAAAACTTCTGTTAAACGCAAAAGGAAACATTCCATGTGCCACATCCGAAGGAAATTCCAATGCAAAAAAATAAACTTTTGTGTACTAATAGTCCAGTTTATTAAGGATCTGATATCAAAATGATCATAAAATTTGTTATGTTCTAAAACTGAAACAACTTATACTTTTTTTTTGCAAGGTTGTGCATAGAAAAACAAACGCAAGATGATAATTAAGGCATTGTTCGGCAACACGCCACTCCTCCAGGATGGCGCGGAGCGCGCGGAGCGCCGGGGTAGCAGATTCCCAAAATAGAACTAGATGCCGCTCCGCTCCGGATCGGAGTTGCGGAGCGAAGGGTTTTGGAACAGGCTATAAATATGTTTTGCAAAAAATTTAAATATAATAGCAATTGCAAGTTCTAGGGTAAGCAGTGACTAACAACAAAATATACATTAAAAAATAGAAGGGGAACATCCTGGTAATATATTGAATAGGCATGTTTAAGCTGGCAATCGAGTCCCGTGTTCCACAAATTACCATTGCCAGGTATATGACTTGCAGGTGGTAGCATCTAGTCGAGTCAAACAGGAATCAAACCAATATAAGAAATATTAACCGAGCAATCTCTCCCTTCTCGAGGAGTCTCGGAAGATATGTATTCGCCTGAAATAAACATCAACTTTTAAATATGATTTTGAGAAACATAGGGAATCTTGTCTGTAATTACCTTCTGAAATATCAACCATACTACGATAGGAGATGAAGCATACTATCTGTTATTTCTCACTCATGAACACATTACTCAATCTGCAGCTAAAGGATGAATAACAAATAATCTATGGATATGCATACACTTTATATGCATGTAAGCATAGTGAATATATATTCCACACTTGCAAGAGTCATAAGAACATATTCAAATATATATTCCACACTTGCAAGAGTCATAAGAACATATTCAACGACACGTGCATGCGTAATGCAAAAGGTAGTAAATCCAAGTGAAGAATTTTGTACCATATATGTACATGCAGATTGTATGACAACAATCAGATCGTTCCCACCTCAACCAAGCAATATCCTTCTACTGAAAGATTATTTGATATACAAAAAGGAGCAAAATCTTCGCAACCGATCTCCATCCCCCCTCCATAGGTTCAAAACGAAATAGATAAGAAATCACATCAACATACATTGTTATTAGAGATGAGAAATTAGTCGAAAACCTCATGCAAGACAGACATCAATGTCTTTTTTATGAAAAGGCCACCGGAGAAAATTTCCAATAACATTAGGAGAAGGGGTTACAGCCTTAAAGGTTATCCAGAAACCCTTGGCAGCATTCTTGACATAGTTGCTTGATTACTTTAAGCCTGACCTTGATGCCTCCCGCATTGACGAGCACATGTACAGGTAGAACCACATGTATAGGTAGAACCACATGAATCTTTTCTCTTTCAATCTGAGAGTTGGCTGGGCATAACTGAGATCAGGGGCACAGAGCTTCCGAGCATAGGTTTCCACATGTGCAGGTTTGCCATGTGCCGGTGTTATTTGATACTTCTCCAACGTATCTATAATTTTTGATGATGTCATGCTATTGGATGTTTTATATGCTTTAATATGCTACTTTTTATTATTTTTGGGACTAACCTATTAATCTAGAGTCAAGTGTCAGTTTCAGCTTTTTCCTTGTTTTTGAGTTTTGCAGATATGAAATATTGAACGAAGTCCAAACGGAATAAAATCTTCGGAAGGAATTTTTTTAGCAGAAAACATGTCGATCAAGCTTGGAGTGCACGTCAGGGGAGGTGCCAGGGCGCCACAAGCCTGCTAGGCACACCCCCCTGACCGCGCCTAGCAAGCTTGTCGCTCCGTGGCAGGTCTCCTAACCCTATTTTTTGGCCTATAGATACCCAAATATTTCCTCAACATCAGAACAACCCACACAAATACTTTTCCGCTGCCAAAAGCCTCCGTTCCCAAGAGATCCAATCTTGGAGCCTCTTCCGGTAATCTGCCGCAGGGGGTTTCGATCACGGAGGGCATCTACATCAACTCCATTGCCCCCCCCCCCCCGGATGACGCGTGAGTAGTCCACCACAGACCTACGAGTCCATAGCTAGTAGCTAGATGGTTTCTTCTCTCTCTTTGATCTTCAATACCATGTTCTTCATGATCTTCATGAAGATCTATCTGATGTAATCCTCTTTTGTGGTGTGTTTGTCAAGATCCGATGAATTGTGAGTTTATTTTCAGATTATCCATGAATCTTATTTGAATCTCCTATGAATTCTTATTTGCATGATTTCATATCCTTGCAAGTCTATTCGAGTTATTTGCTTGGTTTGGCCAACTAGATTGGTAATTCTTGCAATGGGAGAAGTGCTTGGTTTTGGGTTCAATCTTGCGGTGTCCTCACCCAGTGACATAGTAGGGGTAGCGAGGCACGTATTGTATTGTTGCAATCAAGGGTAAAAAGATGGGATTTTCATTATATTGCTTGAATTTATCCCTCTACATCATGTCATCTTTCTTAATGTGTTTACTTTGTTTTTCATGAACTTAATACTCTAGATACAAGCAGGAGTCGGTCGATGTGTGGAGTAATAGTAGTAGTTGTAGAATTGTTTCGGTCTACTTGACACGGACGTGATGCTTGTATGCATGATCATTGCCTTGGCTAACTACATGATTATTCGCTTTTCTATCAATTGCTTGACAGTAATTTGTTTACCCACCATGATACACTAGAGGAAGCAGGCACTTTGCCGTCGGCCATCCCGGACGGCAAAGACATGCATGCCGGACGGCAAAGGCTTTGCCGTCCGCCAGCAAACGGCCAACCGTCCGGTTGAATAAGCCATGGTAAAGGGCGCTTTGCCATCTGCTGGTGGATGACAAAGACCTTTGCATCTTTGCCGTCTGCCAGGGGATGGCAAAGGGCATGGACGGCACACGTGGAAACTTAGCTCCGTTAAGGGATTAACGACGTGCTTTGCCGTCCGCTGGCAGATGGCAAAGACCTTAGTTCTTTGTCGTCTGCCAGCTGACGGCAAATCACCTGTTTCTTTGCCAGTCTAGGTGGGTTCTTTGCCATTCGCTGGCGGACGACAAAGAACCCACCTAGGTCAGCCTAGTGCTACCCCAGGTTGCACAGGTAGCTGCCACGTGGCAGCTTTGCCGTTTGCTAGATGACGGCAAAGACCTTTGTCGTGTGCCAGCAGACGACAAAGTAGCTATATAGCCCCTGTCTTTTCTGTTTTTTCTTAAAATCATTCAATTTGACAGAATTTCACATATATATCCAACATATCAACAATACAAGTTTCCAACAAGTATACCAACAATAAGTTTCAACAAGCATACCAACAATAAGTTCCAACAACATATCCAACATACAAGTTTCCAACAACATATCCAACATACAATGGTTTGCAACAACATATCCATACATACATATCCAAAACAAGTTTCCAACAAGTTTCCATAAACAAAAAGGAAGCACAAGTAGAAGAGTACACTCCATCAATGCAAGCTTCCTCATCTATAGCAAATCTGCAAATTAGGAAAGATAAAAGTTAGAAGAAGAAGAATACTAGCTAGAAGAAAAAGTAGAAAAAGAAGAAGAAGAATTTATCTTCTCTTTCTTTTTCTCCTCTCCTCTCCTCTTCTGCAAGGTAGTAATGCCATTTTCTAGCTAACTAAGCATATGAAGTCATTTTAGAGGAAAAATGCTAAGTATAGGTCATTTTATAGCTATCCTAGGTAGAATATACCATGTTGGAGGTAAGTAAGGTTATTATGTCATTTTTGAGGAGAATAAACTAAGTATAGGTCATTTTGGAGCTAAACCAAGGTTATTATGCCATTTTTTTACCTAAGTGAGCTAATTATGTCATAAATGAACTAGCTAAGCTAATTATAGATTATTATTGAGCTATCCTAGGTAGTTATGTCATTTGTACCTAAGTGAGCTAATTATGTCATAAATGAACTAGCTAAGCTAGCTATAGATCATTATTGAGCTATCTTAGGTAGTTATGCCATTTTCTAGCTAACTAAGCATATCAAGTCATTTTGGAGGGGGGAAAATGCTAAGTATAGGTCATTTTATAGTTATCCAAGGTAGAATATATCATTTTGGAGCTAAGTAAGGTTATTATGTCATTTTTGAGGAAAGTAAGCTAAGTATAGGTCATTTTGGTGTTAAACCAAGGTTATTATGCCTTTTTTTACCTAAGTGAGCTAATTATGTCATAAATGAACTAGTTAAGCTAATTATAGATCATTATTGAACTATCCTAGGTAGTTATGCCATTTTGTACCTAAATGAGCTAATTATGTCATAAATGAACTAGCTAAGCTAGCTATTGATCATTATTGAGCTATCCTAGATAGTTATGCTATTTTTAGCTAACTAAGCATATCAAGTCATTTTGGAGGAAAAAATGCTAAGTGTAGGTCATTTTATAGCTATCCTAGGTAGAATATATCATTTTAGAGATAAGTAAGGTTATTATGTCATTTTTGAGGAAAATAAGCTAAGTATAGGTCATTTTGGAGCTAATTGGGTCATTTCTTAAGCTCTGTATGCATTTGTTAAGCAAAACACTTGGGAAAACTTACCATCATCACGGAGGTGAAGGACCGGTCGGGTTTGCACCAGGGTGAGATGTAGAAGGACCGGTCGGGGTTGCGGCAGACGTAGAAGGATCGGTCGATGCTTGTCGGGAGGCACGCTGCACGAAAGATCATTTGCAAGCAATGTCTCCTTAGCATGATGCAACTCAAATGTGAATACTAGTAACTAATGACCATTCAAATGAAACTCACCGTGGGTGCTATAGTAATATGGGGCATCGACGGATGGGTATGACCATTGTTCTGGCACACGGTCTGCACATTTTGTTTTCACGAGTCATTCATATTAGTCAGTGATGAAACAAACATTACGTGCATGATATGTAGGAGAAACTTACCACGAGGAGCTCCTATAGGGCCCGGTGAGACGCAGTCGTCCCGGTTCCTCTCCTCCTCCAAGAGCCTAGCTGTCCTCTCCTCCATGTCCCTCTCCCTCTGCGCTGCCTGCCTATTTGCCTCCGCCAGAAGCTCCTGGGCCCTAGCCTCAATGGCGAGCTCCATTGGCCGTGGACGAGGCCTTATCTCAAGATCAGAGCTCGTCTGTTGAGCCATAATATAGACGTCAGGAACATCTAAATGGGTGCTTTATTTGATTTCGACTAGCCCTATATGTTCATGAGTCCTTCTAGTCTTCTTCGGTTGGAACCAATAACATTTGAAGACTACGACTGTTTGGTGGGTTTTCACCAAAGAATGTAAGTTCATAAATTGCTTCAACTCTTCCATAATACTCGACCCCTCCTTTGCCGACAGCGGAGACACAACAATTTGTAGACTTTCGGTCGGCCATAGATAGCTCTTTGCCAAAAGTACGAAAGCGATACCCGTTGATGTCGTATTTGTCAAATGAACAGACCTTATAGTCAAAACCATTAGCGACTTGTCTCAGTTCGGAGTCCATAGACTCTGCATTATTTTTCATAAAATGTGATGAAAACTCCTCTCTGATTATTTTCTCCGGAAATAGGAATTTATAGGGCCGGAATTAGGGTCTGTGGAGCCACGAGGTGGATCCAAGCCAACAGAGCACGTCTAGGGGGGTGGCTGTGTCCTTTTGGCTTCGCACCAACAAGTCCCCCGCCCCCTCAAAATGGATCTTTGCTTCATTATTTTTTATATATTATAGAAAAATTCTCCAAAAAGTTTCCTCCAATTCCAAGAACTTTTATTTCTGCATAAAAACAATACCATGGTAGTTCTGCTTAAAACAACGTTAGTCTGGATTAGTTTCATTCAAATCATGCAAATTAGAGTTCAAAACAAGAGCGAAAGTGTTTGGAAAATTAGATACGTTGGAGATGTATCATGGTGTCGCGCTGGCGTGGGGCGGAGCGCGCCATGGGGTGCACCTAGGCGGTGGTGGTCAGGCACGACGGCGGGGTGACCTGTCACGGCCGGGTAGTCTACTAGGCAGCGAGGTGGTGTGGAGACGTGATCTGGTGGCTCCTGCTCGGCCCCATCTGGGTCAGGCGGGCTGGCAGCGAGGTGGGTTGTCGACGTGGCTCCCGTGAGGCGGAGGAACGATGTTGGGATGGTGGGTGGCGGCAAGGTGCTGGAGCCGGCGTGCTGCGGCATGGCGGTTGGGGCTTTGTGTGCCCATTTTGGGCCTGGTTGGGCCCAGGTGCCCTGGTATGCTCCGGCTACCGCGTCTGAATTGTGACTACGATGGTGTTGGAGGCACGGGCCTCCCACACGATGGCGGTGGAGGTGGTTCCCTCTCGCGAGGCTTCGATGCTCCCACTCTCTTCGTCCTCTTGGCCTCGTGTTGGTGATCACAATGAGGAAGCATGGATGACCTCAAGACCGTGGTGGCATACGATGGTGGGTGGCAAGCTATCGGTTGGCTCCGGTTCCGACGGATAGTGGTGTTTGGTTTGCGTGAGAAATCCCTGCCGGTTCATCCGACTCCGACGTGTTGTCGCCTATGGATGCTGCCATTCCTTCTTGAAGGGCGTTGTTGTCACCCATCCGCCACTCCCCTTCGCGTGTCGGGGAAACCCTAGGATATGTCCAGGCAGCAGTGTCATTGACGTCACATTCCTTCTTGAAGGTGCTACCTGGTATGCGGCGGTTCAGAGCCCTAGAGTGCGGTGGGAAGAATCAAGAGGGCGCAACGGTGGCGGATCATCCATTCTTTGTCGAGATGTCGTTGTTGGCATTTTTTTCTTTCTCATTTGGGCTTGATATCTTGTTCCCCCAGCAATTTCGTTGTCGTCGGTAAAATTTTGCTTTATAATATAAAGCGGGGGAAATCCTTTTTCGAAAAAGGTCTATGTACAACAATAGTGATCCATAAAATCCATGAATAAAGCATTCGTAGAAGTGGAAATAGATGAGACTGGCCGGGATGCGCATGTCAGCGATGCGGGCATTCTGGACACACCGGAAAAGCACTGAGGCGACAGTCGTCATAGAAGGATGAGATCCAACCGACATAGGAACCACTATGACTGTGGGTTCCATGACTTAGCACTACGACCAGTGCTACCATGAGCAAGAGGTTACACCGTTGGAGCAGGCGACTAACGACAAGCAAGAGAAAGCAACCATTTGCACTACTACATGTTCACAAGGAGGGCAGCAGAGGCGATTCATGATCCCATGGTGACACCCCATGGGTCGATGGAGGGGGCATGGGTTTACATGGCTCCCCTTTGACCCTCCTTTTGGCAGGTGTCCTGGGGAAGTCATATAGGACGCTCTAGGCGTCAAGTTGCTAGGGCTTTGCACAGAGAGCGTCCACTTGGCGGGCTTTCTGGCTCATTTTTCTGTTTCGAATGCAGCGATAGGATACGATCAAGGACTGGCTCAAAAAACGGTGAATGTTGAGCAAGAAGGCGATACAACCAGTTGAGCCAGCGAGTTTTAGTGATTATAACACAACACAAACTTTTAAGAACATGACTACATCACAGATTCGAAAAAAAATTCTGAAATTACGAACACATTTTTTTCAAAGACAGTGCAAATCATTAAGTGCTGATATGTTTTCTAAATATCATGATTTTTTTTTGAAACAGGAACATATTTTGTAAATTTTTTAAAGTGAACATTGTAAACATGAACAATTTTTAAAACAGGAACATTTGTTTTTAACACCGGAACATTGTTTTGAAAATTTTGACCAAAAGCATTCGTAACATTTTTTGAAAATCAAGAATATTTTGAAAAATTTCGAATATTTTTTTAAAAACGACATTTTTCTGAAATTTGGGACATTTTTTGAAAGCAACAACTTTTTTTGAAATATAAGAACAAATTTTGAACATGAACTAGTTTTAAAAGATAAAAATAACCTTGGAAAATAACCAAGGGTGCATGGCCTTTCTATGATCTTCTCTAGCGGGGTGGTTCGTCGTGATTGCCTTTAGGAGGCTTCTTCGGCTGTCCGGGTCGGGAATTGCGGAAGCCGGCGTTAACGGCCGTGTCATCGGCATTACTATTGTTGTGACGGCGCTTATTCTTATTGCGCTTTGGTTTTCTGTTTCCGTCCTGAACTTCGAAGGTTCCGGGATCTTCGGGGTTATGGCTTTGTCTTGCGAGCCAGTTATCCTCGCCCGCACAAGAGCGGGTCATGATGGATGTAAGGGCGGACATTGTCCGAGGTTTACCCTGACCGAGTTGGCGGGCCAATCGTTTATCCCGAATATTATGCTGGAAGGAGGCTATTGCCTCAGCGTCCTGGCAGTTATTTTATTTTAACGCTGGGAGCGGCGTATAAGGAATCCCGGTGTCTTGTCCCCAATGTTATGCTTTAATGCATTTTATTTTATTTTTTTATAGTCTGGAAAATCCTGAAATCAAAGACACAATAACTTGCTTGCTTTCTGTCACTTTGTTAATAGCTTGTTCCAAATACATATAAGACTGCATGTTTTGATAACGCAATGACATGATTTTTTTAAAGAGACGTGGTTACCATGACATGTCATTCTTTAGCAGTGATATGGCATGATTATAAAAAACGAGTCATCTGGCAGACATATGTTTATAAAAAACAAGTCATCTGGCATGACAAGAATGTGTTCACGAAAATCACGTGTAGTAAATGAAAAGTAACAGTTACATTTATTTTTAAAGAAAGTTATAACAGAACACTTTACAGTTAGAATGAATTAAAAAAATGATTTACACAAGGACAAGAGTTCACAACTCATAACATCAATCTCATTCGTCAATAGGGTGTTCTGTTCACCTTCCGACAGTTGTTCCTAATCTTTCCAGCCCTTCAAGTGCGCCATGCAGACAACAGCAGGTTCGGAAGAGGGGTCGTGCGATTCAAGTGGCTCTCCTATGGTCGTCCTTTGATAGGTGTCTCGTCTCCAACGTCACTCTTTAATTTTCTCTCAAAAATAATGTTACTCTTTAATGTATTATCTTTTTATTTTTCAAAGTCCGAAAATCTTGAAAGCATAGGCATAAAATCTTTCCTCATTTCTGTCACTTTGTCAATGGGTTCTTCCAAATAGATATAAAACCATGCATGCGTTGATACGGCAATTACATGAAAACTTCAAGAAAAAAATATACAAAGTTTAATGTCATGCCATCATGTAGCTGTGATGTTACACAAGATTTGATTGAATGATGATAAAGTGATTTCAATGTGTTTATTCAACAACAAGTAGGCATGACAAGAATGGGTTCATGAAATCACGTGTAATGAATTATATTTACATTTGTTTCCAAAGAGAATAATAACGGAACACTTTACGGTTAGAATGAATTAAAAAATGATTTACACAAGGACAACGAGTTCACAACTCATAACTCAATCTGATTCGTCAATAGGGTTTTCTGTTCACCCTCCGACAGTTGTTCCTAATCTCGCCAACCCTTCCGGTCAGCGGGCTTAGGTTTCCCATTTTGACCATCGAGGCCGCGAAATTCTTGAAGAAGTCCTTTTGACTACTGGAGAACCTGTGAACAATTGGTGCGGTGGTTGCAGCGGCACCAACATCAGACAACATTACCGGGTCCGAAGGAAGAGGGGCGCGGCCGCGCACGAGGTTGCCGTAGTACTTGTTGTCGAAGACGCCCCGGTGCTGCAGTTCCATTGCGTGAACTGGCATTGCGCACGCCCAAAGGTGTGCGCTCCTTGGAGGGCGACAAGGTCTATGTCGTCGAGGCCCATGTTTCTAAACTTCTCCTGGAGCATCTCCAGAGAGTCAAAAGGGCTTGGGAGAGCGTTGGCGCTCTCAACATTGGTGGTTGTGCCATCACGGCGGCCCAACGGCACACTCCAGCGTGGCCCCCCAGCACGGAGATCTCGGAGGCGAGGGCGAGGATGTCGGCGCAGGACACAATGCCAGGGCACGCGTTCTCCAACGCATGCTTGATGCCGTCGACCACCTCAAACCCACGCACTGACCTGTCGTTGCCAAGGGCCTCCTTCTCGGTCATGATCGTCGGGAGGTCGTTGTCAAGCAAAAGCGAGCCATCACAACCCTGAACAAAGCAGTCATGGAAGTGGAGGCGGATGAGGCTGGCTGGGATGCGCGCATCGACGATGCGGGCTCTCTGGATGACACGCCGAACAATGTCTTGCACACCTGGGGCACGAGTAGTCGTAGAAGGACGAGCTCAACCCGGCACCGGCACTGCCATGACCGAGGGCTCCGTGGCTCAGCGCTAGGACCAGGGCTGCTGCGAGAAAGAGGCTGCACCGAGCAGCTAACGGGCAGCAAGACGAAGCGACCATGTGCACCACCACACGTTCAGAAGGAGAAGGCTAGAATCAAGCTGCTGCTTAATTAATTTGTTACTGATGGATGGATTGGGAAGCTAGCTGCTCGAGATGGATGTGAGGGATACGGAACGGTATGGAAGCTATATATAGTCCAGCGCCATTGTTCAGGGTGTTTGAACTTCTTGGTAGGATTTTGTGGAAGCGCGTTTGACATGTTCCATGCCGTTGTCAACTTGAGTATTAGCACTGCCCGTACGTCTCCTACCGCCTACCGCAGCTTTCCATTGCTGCACGAGGCTGGTGATATTATTTTATAGATATGAATGATTAGCGCGAACAAGTTGGAAGAGGTCGTCCTGATGATCTAGTAGAAGCAACATATTAGGCGACGACGATGGATTGCAGTGAACAGAGTTTAATTTTCTTTAATCAACATGTATGTGATATATCGTGACTTGGCATGTACTTCTTCCGTTCCTAAATATAAGTCTTTTTAAAGATTTCACTATAGATCAGAGACGGGTCCACACACCAGCCCTAGGGCCCGGGCCCAGGGCGTGAGGCCCACCTGCAGTCAGGGACGGATTCAAGGGTGGGGGACGAGGGGGGGCTAGACCCCCCCCCCCCCAATGATCGCGCAGTCCCTTGATATCGATCAGTTACCAGCTATTTTTCGGCGTACGCACAGAGTCCGTGACATGTTTCGCCCCCCTGTGCGGTTGTCCCTCCCGTAGCGAGGGCCCATGTATACTAATAAAAGGCCCAAATCTTTTAGGAAATGAGAAAGGGCCAGGCTAGAAACAATACCCACATACACATGGTTCAGGTCTCATCTGATCACCTCGTTAGCCTTGAAAAAAATCTAATCTCTTTGTTTCCAACCTCCCCACTACTCCTGCCGCCTGAGATCCCGTGAAAATACAACTCCTGCGCCTGAGATCGAGCCTACCGCCGGCCGCTTGCTATCGTCGATCGAATCTCTAGTTGAGGAACGGAGGGGACAGGCAAGCACCGTCACGCCGATCCACGAGCGCACTGCTGGTCGGCTGGACACACAGAACGACCAAACCAGAAGAAAAATGAGTTAGTTTACTTTCAGCATTAGATTAATTTATGCCTTCAAATTGTAAAAGTGAAATTGTAGAACTACAATTCTACAAACATTTACAACTAACTAGTAAAATTCTAATTAGTCTAATTGGCCGAGGAATCTACTAGGGCGCATGCATGATATTTTTGTCAATGTTGTGCTGGCAATATGTGTTCGTAATCACACATGCACATCGCCTCTAGCCAAAATCAGATGACACAAATTCTGCCCTGCTAAAGCGATAATTCCTGAATTGTATTTGTGTAGACACGAAGAGTAAAAGGGCCGAATCAATTTATTTTTTTTCCAAGCCAATCGGTTCAAGCTTAAAACCATGTCAACATGATGCTAATGCAAACAAAATGCAACACCAACTCAAATTAATTGATATGTGTATCACTTATAATTATAGAATAACAGACATATATTTACTACTTTAATCTTTCATTATTTACTTCGGCATATGACCATATCCTACTATGGTTTTGGCGCTTCTAGTTCCTGCCCCCCATCCTTATTTCCTGGCTCCGTCCCTGCCTGCAGTGTGAACTGTAGCAGCTATTGTATACAATAGCTACACTGCACAAACACGGCCGGGGCGATCCGTTGGTGTGGCTCCGCCCCTGCTACGTACTATATATGGATGTATATAGATGTACAGAACAAAATGAGTGAATCTACACTTTAAAATATGACTATATACATCCATATATAGTCTGTAGTGAAATGTCTTAAAAGCCTTATATTTAGAAACGGAGGAAGTAGTTGCCACTTGCTTGGGATGGGCCGAGAGAGTGGATCAGCCACACCGTGTGATCCTTACATTTTTTCCATCATCCTTCTTCTTCTTTTTTTCTTTAGACGAGGAGAGAGACATTTTGCTTCTATTTTATACACGGGAAGTCTCCAACAAGCAACACTTTTGGTTTTGAATACTAGTACTAGCCATTCCAGGAAAGTCTTTTAAGATTTTTGTATACTTGTCGTCAACCCGTGTGAGTGCAAGTTTGTGTGTACTTTCAATAATATAATTATTAAATAAGTACATTGTTGAAATTTATTTGTGATACATAAAATATTTATGGTGACATACACAAAAGATATAGCTTTGGGAACTCTTTGAAACTTGAGATTGCACTTTACAATGTTTTCAAGACAAATCTTTCACTGAAAGCTTTATAGTTGTGTGCTGCTCTAAACAATGACTTGTAACATTGTATATTGAGAGGTTTAGATAAATCTTTAATAGACTAACTACAAATGAGCATAATTATTACTAATGATCAAGTAGGCTAAGCATACTACACTTACATAAGTTTTTCATACACTAAATGGTGGAAAACTGGAAATTATTATCCTTTATAGAGTGTATCCAATGGTATGGTAGGCTTCGTCCTTGAGCTGTAAATTAATACTTGTAGCATCCTATGTGTTAACATTTTTCTCAATGCAAATCGATCTAAGTTGTTATAATGTTGCAATGCAAGAAAAAAACCTTTTTGAATAAGCCATTGTAACTCATTCTTACTGGATAATTGTCACGATATACTATTTGTTTATCTCTGTTGTACGTGGAATTTCAGCAGAGAATCTCAATAGTAATGTCAACCAAATGCAAGCTTGATCAGACCTAAACTTTCCACTCGTCCTTCTCATGAAATTTATTACATAAAAAACAATAGCTGGTTATTGCCATTTCTATTTTGCTGTAGACTGTGTTAAAGGAATACCATATAAAATATCTCAAAAACGATGTTGCTATTGCAGACGGACTTCAAAGTTTTTGAAGTGCCTTATAGTGTTTTTCTTTTCTTTGATGCTACTCCAATATCAATATTTTACCTTGTAATGGTTTTTGTGTTCTTTGGTGCCAACTGCATAACTAAGCTGCTCTAACCGGTATTGGGGTGATTTTCACTCCTTAGTATTAAGAATGTGCAAATTTCCTTCCACCACTGATTAGAACCTGAAGACCTGAACAACAGCAAGCGAATCGGGGTATAAAACTGTGAAAAATGGAACCCAGTCAGTCCATGAGTGTGTATACAGAGAAATAAATGAATACAACGCAGTGATGAATAAATAGATCAGGTGGTATATATCATCATCGAAGCTCTGCAATTGATTTGTCACATGATATGATGGGAATGGTTGCTATTATAAAAAAAGAAGAACCCAGCTGAACATACGGAAAAAAAATCAAATCATGGAAGATATGTGACAAATAAATGTCAAATGAAGAAATTACTTGTTGGTACGGCCTTTCCCATGTTTCCGTGGCTTTGTCGAAACCCCATAAACATGATGATCAAGAATGTAGAGAGAGAGATTGGCAATACTATTGTTGATATATTGATAGGTGCCAAGGTGCACGTATATATAGGGTACAAGTGGGCCTCTATCTCAACTATACAAAATTAGGAGGTGGGTCACACTATACGTAATATACACGCAACACATATATTCAACACCCCGTAGAGTCGAAGCATCGCCGGAGACATAGAGATTGGATCGAAACTCCTCAAAGACGGGAGTGGGCAATCCCATAGTCATTACATCAGAGAACTGTTGCGACGTCGGCACGTGGAGAACTCGAACACGGCCAAGCGCAACCTGCTCACGAACGAAGTAAATGTCGAGCTCAATATGCTTCGTACGTCGATGGTGCACCGAGTTGGAGGAGAGGTAGACCGCGCCGACGTTGTCACAAAAGACAAGGGTGGCCTTGGAAGCATCAAAAAGCAACTCCTGAAGCAATTGACGAACCCAAGAGCATTCCGTCACGGCGTTGGCAACGGCCCGATACTCTGCCTCTACGCTCGAGCGTGAGACCGTGGGCCATCGCTTCGAAGACCAAGAGGTCAACGAGGGCCCAAGGTAGACGCAATAGCCGGATGTGGAGCGATGGGTATCGGGGCAGCCAGCCCAGTTGGCGTCCGAGTACGCGACGAGGTCGGTGGAGGCGGTGGCTGTGAGGGTGAGACCCAAAGGCATGGTGTCGCGTATGTAGAAGAAAATACGCCTCACCAGGGTCCAGTGGGAGTCATGCGGTGACTGCATGTGGAGGCACACCTGCTGAACAGCATACTACAGATCCGGGTGTGTCAGCGTCAGGTACTGTAAAGCACCAACGATGGAGCACTAAAACGCGACATCAGTCGCAAGAGACCCCTCCGTAGTGGAAACCTTCGCCTTCGTGTCGATTGGAGTTGGCACCTAATTGCAATTAAGATTGCCGGCACGCTCCAGAAACTCATGAGCATACTTCTGCTGATGCAGAAAGAAGCCGTCGGCCTCGCAGACCACCTCGATGCCAAGAAAGTGTTGCAGGGGCCCCAAGTCCCTTAGGGTGAACTCGGCGCGAAGACGAGCTGTAAGCCGCTGAAGGAGCTCGGCGGTGGAGGCCGTGAGGATGATGTCATCAATGTACAGGAGCAGATATTTCGTGGCGCCGCCCTGATGATACACAAAAAGCGAGGCATCAAAGCGGGTGGACCGAAAACCCAGAGACTACAGGAAGGCAGCGATTTGCTGGTACCAAGGCCGTGGTGCCTACTTCAGCCCATAAAGAGAGAGGGAGAGTAAGCACACAGAGTCCGGATGCTCGACGTTGACGAAGCATGTGGGCTATTCACAGAATACCTGCTCGGCAAGGTGACCATGCAGGAAGGCGTTGGAGACGTCCAACTGATGTACCAGCCAAGCCCGCGAGACCGCCAACTAAAGCATAGCGCGGATCGTGTTCGGTTTCACAACTGAAGCGAAGGTGTTGGTGAAGTCCATGCCTACGCGTTGCCGAAAGCCACGAACCACCCACTGGGCCTTATGGCGGTTGTGAGAGCCGTCCGGGGCGAGTCTTGTGGCGGAACACCCACTTGCTAGAAATGACGTTGGCACGAGGGGGTCGCGGAACAAGATGCCACGTGCGGTTGCGCTGCAAGGCGTTGAACTCCTCCTGCATCGCGGACAACCAGTGAGGGTCCCGAATGGCGGCGCAGACGGAGGTGGGGATGGGTGATGGCATCGAGGTCGCAGGAGCACACCATACTCGTCGGAAGAGTAGCGCATGCTCGGGAGAAGCACATTAGCCCGGGCGCGGATCGTCATGCCGTGAGTATTACCGGCAGAGGGCGGTAGGGCCCACGTTGGCTGTCGGTTCGTCGGTGGGACCAGCAACCGGGCCGTCAGCGATGGTGAGGTCTGCGGCGGCGATGGGGACGGCGGGCTAGGAGGATGTCGATCCTGTCATCGAAGAGCCCTTGCCAACCGGGGAACCCGCCATGGCACCAGCGGGGGAGGCCGGTGCATCCTGAGAGAGGAAGTCAAAGACTCAGAGACCTGGTCCGACTCAATCTCGGGGGAGGGACTCAGGAACCCGAGTGGCGGCGACAGTAGGCGTCGGACCGGTTGGGCCGCCGGGGGTTGCTGCCGCACGTCACGCCAAGGGAGGAGCGTGGTAGGCGGCGTCGAGGGTGTCGGAGCCGGTGGTACCTAGAAGAAAGGAAACATCGTCTCGACGAAATATATGTGCCTCGAGGTGTACACGCGGTGAGTGACAGTATCATAGCACCGGTAACCTTTGGTGTTTGAAGGGTAACCCGGAAAAACGCATGGAAGGGAACGTGGTCGAGTTTGTGAGGATTGGTGGACCCGGTGCTAGGGTAGCAAAGGCACCCAAAGATGCAAAGGCCGTCGTCCTACGACGGTGCACCTAAAAGAAGGTGATGAGGGGCATAGTTCCACCTAGGACGACATGGACGAATGTCAATGAGAAGTGTAGGGGTGGCAAGAACATCAGGCCAGAACCGGGTGGGCATGTTAGCATTGAAAAGTAACGTGCGAGTGCAGTCATTAAGAGTGCGATGGATGCGCTCGGCGCGGCCGTTCTGCTGCGAAGTGTATGAACAAGTTAGGCGGGAGGTGGTGTCATGAGAGGCGACAAGGGTGCGGTGGGCGAGGTTGTCAAACTTTTTTCCATTGTCAGTTTGGAGTGCAAGTATAGGGCGACCGAACTATGTGGTGACATAGGAGAAAAAGGACGTGAGTGTGGCTAAGGCATCGGACTTGCGGCGGAGAGGAAAATTCCACACACAATGAGAGTAATCATCTAAAATCACTAATTAGTATGGATAGCCCGTGTTACTTGCAATGGGAGACGTCCAAACATCACTATGAAGGGGCTGAAACGGAAAAGTGGAAACAGTTGTAGACGCACTAAAGGGAAGACGAACGTGCTTGCCTAAACGGCAAGCCTCTCAAGTATGATCATCGATCTTATTACATGAGAAAGAAAAACTCCTAAGAATTTGACACAAAACGGTGGGGTCGGGGTGTCCAAAGCAGGTGGGCCAATGCAACGGGTGTGGAGGAAGAAGCGCCGGCGTGCATAGGATAAAGATCCTCGGGGCAATCACATCGGTGGAGCACCATCCGTGTACGAGCTTCCTTCACAGAAAAACCAGCACCGTCAAATTCAATAGTGAGAGGATTCTCACGAGTAAGACAACGAACAGAAACTAGGTTCGTGACAAGTTCAGGTGAAACATGAACATTAGACATAGTGATGGGTGTGCAATTGGAGGGAAAACTAGCGCTACTAATATGAGTGATATGTAAGGAAGAACCGTTGCCAACGGTGATACGAGTGTGCGTATGAACGGGAGTGAAAGAGGTTAGGTTACCGGGATGAGCTGTCATGTGCGCAGTAGCACCAGTGTCCATGTACCAGTCGCCTCAGCCGCCATATTTGTTAGGTGATGGCGTGGAGTGCAGAGCGGCTAGGAGGGAAGGATCCCATGGCGCAGGTGCCAGCGGAGGCAGGAGACCCCCGTAGGTCGGTGCTAGGGCCGGTGGGCCATGGCCGCCAAGAGGTGGCAGCGCGAGGCGGGCACCGTAACCGGCGCCGGTCGGCTGGTGTGGCGCACTGAAGAAGGCCTGGTGGCTGGTGTGGCCCGGACCGAGGAGAGCCAGAGTAGGAGGGGGCGGCTGGTGGCGTGATGGCCCCACGGCGCCTGGACCCGGCTGCTGTTGCTATTGCTGGCGGCGACCCGTGTGACCCCGCTGGTTGCGTCGGCCCCCTCCGCCTTGCTGTTGGGGAGGTGTGGGGGGTGCGGGTGGCAGCGGGAAGTAACCGGCCAGTGGAGGAGGACGCGGCTGGTTCGGTGCAGCCGGTGAAGCGGGATTGCCGCGGGTAGTGCCTGCGGCGAGGACAGTATGGTGGACCCGCTGCTTCACCTTCGTCATGCAGCGCTCCTCTAGCTTGAGGTACGCAACGACACGTTGGAAGGTGGGCTGCGACAGCAAGGTGAAGTTGGAGCCTGCGTTGCCGAAGTCCTTGTTTAGGCCGGCGGTGAGAGTGCTTAGCATGAGTTCCTCGGAGCCTTTGGCCCTGACGCCACGAAGCTCATCGGCGAGCATCTTAAGCCGCATGCAGTACTTATCAATGGTGGAGATGTCCTGGTGACAGCCGACGAACCCCTGCTGCAAGAAAACAAGGCGCTGAAGTGTTTTGTCACGGAAGAGCGTGTTGATGTTTTTCCACACGGCGCAAGCGTTGTCATCCTCGGCGACAACCGTGTGGAAGATGTCCTTCGAGACGGTTTGGTAAAACCATCGAATGAGTGTGGCCTCAATGGCGGACCACTCCGGATCGCCCTTCATGAAGTCGGCATCCACGGAGCCATCGATGTGTTGGGTGAGATAGTACTCGCGGAAGATAAGGGTGAAGTAGGTCTTCCACGCATAGTACTAAGTGCTGGAGCTATCGAGGCAGATGGGAACGTGTGCCTCGATGTTAAGATCGCGGATGGCGACTGCGGAGGGCTCGGGACCAGCGAAGGGGTTGGATGAGCGGGTGGTGGACGAGCGCGGGTACTCAATCAGCGGCTAGGGTTAGGGGTGCAGCGGTGGCATTGGAGGGAGACGGCGGTTGCGGGTGACGGCTGCGGCATGGAGAGAGGCGGCAGCTGCATTTAGTGAAGAGGGAGGCGCGGGGAGGAGTGGTGCGACGGCGGCGGCGGCTGCGGGTCGGCGAGAAGAGGGCCAGGGAAAGGGGTGGTGGCACGGAGCGGCGGCGGCGTTGGAAGGAGAACACGGTGGCGGCAGGGTGTGGTGATGGTTGGTAGCGGCGGCGGCGACGCGCGCGAGAGGGCGCGCCGGCGGCTAAAGCCCTAGGGTTAGATCGGAAAGGATGATACCATGTAGAAAGACGAATTGACAATACTATTGTTGATTTATTGATAGGTGCCAAGGTGCACGTATATCTAAAATATAAATGGGTCTCTAACTCAACTATACACAACTAAAAGGTGGGCCAAACTATACGTGATATACATACAACACATATATTCAACAAAGAACAGCCAATTGGATGGTCATCTTCATGGCAACTTTCTTTCTCCTTATCTAGCGAGGCACACGTGTATTGAGGCATTGAGGAGATAGACAGCTGGAAATAATCTGAACAATTGTTTTTTGGCACTTCCGCCAAATACTTCAATCAGTTTGAAGCAAGGAAAGGGCTATCATGTCCAAAACTTGCATGGTTAATGGTACGTGCAGGAACCTAGGGCTGACAAACCTGTGTAAGAGAATAAATTAGTAACATGCAAGTATATTTATCACTAACAACAGTTACGGATATTCCTCCTTTTCTCTAGTGTACATGCCTGCACCCGCAGTTTACAACGCTAAATAATAGTCTACTGCATTTATACTTATTAGTTCTTGTTACAAATAAACATGTACGGCGGTCTCTTTAGTTTACAAAATTATTGAATCCCTATTTCAATGGATGCAGCAAACGTAAATGTTAGTTCCTTAGTAAAAGATCAATCTCGTCCTTGGCCACGTCACTATCAGGATAAAGGCCTATGCCGACGGCCGGGGCCGTCGGCATAGCCCAGATTCCTGTCGGCATAGGCCTATGCCAATGGCCCCGGCGGCGTAGCACCGTCGGCACCATATATGTCGGCGTATCCCAGGGTGCCGTCGGCATAGGGAAGCCGTCGGCATAGACGCTATGCCGATGGTGTCCGTACATCGATACCGACGGCCGCATGGCAAATGGCGTCCGACAGAGCGGTCGTTAAGAGCCACGCATCCAGGGACGACCACGTGTCACTCTATGCCGACCGCTCGGCCGTCGGCATAGGTCCGTAGCTACGCCGACGGCATAGCCGTCTGCACACTCTGACACGTGGAGGCCGTTGGTAGTACCTGGGGCATACCTACGCCGACGGCTCAGGCCCTCGGCATAGGCTAAAAAGCTACGCCGATGGCCTAGCCGTCGGCATAGCTTGCCACGTGGCAGCCGCTGGTAACTCGAACGCCCTCTATGCCTACGGCTTAGCCGTCGGCGTAGTTTTGTGCTGTTTTTTTTCTTTTTCCTGTTTCATACAAATTCATTTCAATTCAAAATATCAGGGTATATACAATGAAAAATAAATGCACAACAGCACCATCAATAGCATCATAAATATAAGTAGCGTAAACAGACGGACGTCATCAACACCACCACCATCACATCCTCAGAACCAACAACATAAGGAGTTTCGAAATATAAGTAGTGAAATACAAGTCATCTAAGTAGCATAAAAAGAGCACAAGTCATCTAAGGAGCGCCAGTACGTCCACCTCCAAGGTCTTCGACGCCAAGTCCGCCAAATCCCAGGTCTTCAATGCTAGCGGCAGCACTACCGCCTCGGTGGATTGGAGTGACCGGGCTCCGTGACTCGGTATTGATGTGAACACCGGCACCACCACCAACGGATGATCTATCGGTTCCCTGGATGTTTGAAAAGACATGTTGAGTGAATGATATTGTGTTGAATAAACAGTAAGCGTTGGTTGAATAGTTTGGGGATGTACTAACCACCGTTGTCCCCGGTTGTTGTGCTAGAAATTCCTCAAAGGTAAGCAGCACTGGTTGTGGTCCTACAGCTGGTGGTGTTGGTTCCATTTCAGGAATCGTGTCGTTCCTCATGCTCTCAAACACGAGTTGCATGTTAATTGACAAAGCAAACACCAATGTCAGAAGAAATAAAATTGTCAATATGGAAATGAAATGAAAGGGGCTAAACTAACTGTCATCATGCGAGTGTTGTGGTCCTGGACGGCTGCAACTCTCGCGCTCCACGCCATGGTCTCCTGTCGTGTGTACTCCATGTAGGCCTACAATATGACGTGATGGAACTCATTAAACATCTAAATGCGGGAAATAAAGTGAGCAACAAAGATAAGAGGGGAAAATACTTACAGAGTGTTGCTCGGCTAGGAGGGACTGTGACTGCGCAGTGGTCGTGGGCGTGCGTTGTCTCAGGCTTGGGTCGGTAGCTCGGAGCTCTGTGTAGGAGATAGAAGGAGTGACCACAACATCCAGAACCGGCTGTCGACCATGAGCCTTCGGCCCCATGCCAACCAACGCCCTGTCGTCCAAAGGCGCCGTCATGGGGTCAGGTGTGTCAGGATGTAGATTCAGATACGCCGCAGAGTAATTCTTCTTCTTCTCCGCGGTCTTGCCGTAGTACTTGTCTTCCCTAGGCTTGGGCTTCCTCCGAGTATGGGCGATCTCCCACGCCTCCATGTGTTAGAGAGGCCGCTTGAGTTTCTCCTCCTGCACCAACAAACAGATGTTAGTCATACATAAAAAAGTGAAGGTAAATAGAAGAAGATTGTTTAATGAGGTTAGTCATACCTGAAGTGCCTTGTGGAGAAAGTGGTTCCGGTTTCCCTGAGCATGTACTCCCTCCTTCCCTCAGTTAGCCTTGTTTTTGCTGCTAGTAGCCGCCCAGGCTTCATCCTGACCACACCACAGGTCCACCAATGCCGCCCAGGCTCGTCTTTTTCATAACACCAATTTGGACACACCTACATAATAGGAAGCATAATGGCATGTATAACATGAAATGATGAAATTTACCACAAACTTCGGAATGAAAAATCGTTAATACGTACCGACAAGTACTCGTCCTTCTCCAAGGTAATGTGTCGTGCCTTCGCTCCTTCCTTGGTCATCTTCATACCAAGATAGTCGTGATAGTATTGCATGATGGCCACCAACCGCACCTCGTACTGCATCTGGCGGGCCTTCTTCTTCGCTTGGCGCAGCACGATCTTGTCGGCAGCGGCCTTGTGCTCCGGAAGAACTCGATAGTATTTCTACAATCATTCATGAAACTAGAATGGAAGAAGCCATGAGTTAAATCATTAATGAAACCAGAATGGACATGTGTTTGTGAAGAGAACTCACCCAAAAATTAATGATCACGGCCTTAGCATGGGTCACATACTCCGCGTGGGGGGGGGTGCTTCCCAGTGTTCCCAGGTCTTAGCCAAAACCCAAAGATCCGGGTGCCTGACTGGATCCGGACAGTACAACCCCAACCAGTATTCCTTCAGCAAGACGGTGATGATGCCGGTTGGGAACACGGGCCCCTTCAGGATGTACCTAGTTACTGCAAAAGATTTAAAGAATGAAAATTTTAGGATGTGACAAGCAAAAGAATTAAATTATGATTGAAATTATTTAGTGGAACTTACTCTATCCCCTTTGGCTCAATGAGCCACTTCTGCTCCTCAGTAGTAGGAATATGCTTTGGGACCTTTGCGTTACCATGCAGCCATCCCTTATTGTTGTCATTCCCGCCACCACCAGCGTCCCCACCACCACCATCATCCCCGCCTGCCTCCTCCTCGTCCTCCTCCTCCTCGTCCCCCTCCCCAACCTCCTCCTCCTCCTCGTCCTCCTCCTCCTCCTCCTCACCGCCTCCTCGCAAAACACCTCCTCCTCCTCGTCCTCCTCCTCCTCGGCAGAGGGTACCTCACTAGAGGAGGGCCTCGAAGACAACACCCCTAAGTCGGTGAGGGTGCGCTGTTTCTGGCCGCGACCCCCTCTAGTGGCTCTCTCACCACCCCCTCGCCCTCCATGGGCTCTCCTCCCGCCCCCTCCTCCTCTAGGGGCACCTCTCCCGCTCTCTTCCTGTGAGGAGTCATCCTCAAGTAGTCGGGGGCTAACAGTACGTGCTCGACCACTCCGACTAGCAATGCCGACGACCTTGTGTATGAAACCCGCGCCGTCGGCCTTCCCCTTGCCCATGTTCCATGAACCTACATTGAAAATAGAATAAACAATTAGTAAATTAATAATGAAGGAAAAAGCGTAATAATAAACACATTACAAATAAGCATAAAAAGGCATATTCCTAAACCATAGGGAAAAAAGACATGAAACGCACATCTGCTAGAACCCATACGAATCATCACTGTTGTAACCGATTTCTCGCTCAGTCTCATCATCAGTATCAATCATATCATCTTCTATGTCTGACGGAGGTAGAGGCTCTTCCTCGTCATCAGCGTCTTCGTTTAACTTTTCTAGCATAAGTATGTCATTTTTATTAACAATGGTCTCACCTGGCTACATAAACACTGCCAAATTCTTCCCCGGGTATTCAGGCCCTGGAATAATCAGCGACAAGAACATGATGTTGCGTTGCATTAGGACACCTGGAGGGAGATTGAGCAGAATAACAAACACGGGCCAACAGCTATATGGATTGGTGGACATACCATATGGATTGATCCCATCACCTCTTATTGCAACTCTGACATTCCCAGCCTCTACTGCTTCCTTGGGGTATTCTTCATCGAATGACTTCCATGCTTCACCTTCTGATGGATGTACAATTTTATTTGGATGATACCTTTTACCTTCCTTGTGCCACTTCATCATTTTGGCAGACTCCTCCATGATGAAAAGGCGCTGCAGTCTTTGTATGAAATTGACATACCGAAGAACCTTAGCAGGGATGGTTAGCTGCCTTTTCTCACCATCCTCACCGACCACCTCAAGGTACCGAGACGAACCACACTCCATACAGTACTTTTCATCCGCATACTCGTGCCTAAACAAAAGGCAATTCTTTGGACAAACATGTATTTTCTTATAATCCATAGAGAGTGCCTTCATGATTTTCTTTGTAGCGTACATGCTTTTCGGCAGTTGATGACCCTCGGGGAGGCTGTTAGCCCATACTCCCAGGAATGCTTCAAAGCATTTCTGGCTACAGCCATCAGCCTTGACTGCAATAAGTTGCGAGATGGCATCCAACTGAGATATTTTGGCACCCTCATAAAGAGGTTTCTTCGACAAGGCCAAGACCTCCAAGAAGGCCTTTGCGATTGCCTCCGGCTCCTCCAGTTCATTCTCTGAAGGTGTCGCATTTTTCGTTTCTACAGCAATGATATCATCTAGCATGTCCCTGACCCCGTCGTCTTCATAACCATCGACGTGTCGTCGCATCACCTCCTCTCTGTCACGGTCATGCTCAGCTAAGTTTATCGATGGCATGTCAAAGTTTGCCATATATCCGTGCGTGCGAAGGTGGTCAGTCATGTCCTTCTGATTTTTACGGTGACGTTTGCCACATCTCGCACATGGGCATGGTGGGATAATTCTCATTGGACTACGGAATATATCCTTCAAATACACATCGGTTTTCGCGATCCACTCTGATGTTACTCGATTTCGACGGATAAAACCAATGTACATCCACTCATTATCTGCCATCCTCTATTTTATTGGGAGCCACACAACAACATTAAGGATTCATTTGAATTAATCACATCAAAATTTAATTTTCTTCAACGGTGAATCCAACATCTCTAATAGGTAAAGATGGGTCCTAATCCCACCCTCGGATGTCTAGACTGAGTACATTCTCCATGCTCTACCCCGTTCCGAGACAAAATTTTGGCAGCACCTCCCCGCTGTTCTCCAGATACACGTCTCGGCAAATAGCCGAGAGAATGTGCTCCAAAGAACAACGGGGAGGCGCCATCGAAATCTTGTCTCGGAATGGGGTAGGGCATGGAGAACGTACCCAATCTACACATCCTCGGGCTGTCCGTGAAAAACGCTGGACAATCCAAAAGAGTTGCGGTGATAAATATGCAATTGAATGCATATTTATCGATGCAACCCTTTCGGACGGGAGACGGCTAGGTTACGGGACTTGACGTGAAAAGAAAATCTAGTGACATAAAAAAGCAGATGAGGAGGTGCTGGATTTGTAGCTCACCCTCGACTGTAGAGGAAGTAGTCGAACAGCAGAGGGACGATCAGGGACCAACAGCTATGACGTCGGCGATCACTCCACGGAG
This sequence comes from Hordeum marinum, assembly GCA_022496015.1. Classification (NCBI taxonomy): domain Eukaryota; kingdom Viridiplantae; phylum Streptophyta; class Magnoliopsida; order Poales; family Poaceae; genus Hordeum; species Hordeum marinum. Next base: position 66,049 of record JAAAWK010000274.1, on the reverse strand, counting down.
ATGTACCACGACATAGCTTGTAAATTTCATCGAGCAAAAAAGTTTAGGTCATCACATCACATACAACATTGACACTTCAGTTTTTAAACAAAACATACATCTAATTTATCTACATCGATCCATCTATCTATTCATCCATCCATCTATCTACATTCATCTATCTTCCTACATTCATCTATCTACATCCATCTATCTATCAAACATCCGTGTATATATATATATATATATATATATATATATATATCTTTTCACCTATTTCTACTAAATATTGCACACAAATCATTGTAAAAAACAGATGCGTTTGCATATCTTACTGGAGCCACGTGGCAATGTACGCCGACGGCCTAGCCGTCGGCATACTATTTTTTCATTCTTTTCATTTTTTTATTTGTTATCATTTTTAGGGAGTTCGTTACATTTTTTAGGGGTGTTATTTCTGTTCTTTCTAATACACCAGTGCCCTCTGTGTCTCCCCGACGTACCCCGTCCCGTCTAACCCTAGCACTGTTGACTGCACGAGTCTACCCCTTTGACTTTCACCGGAGGAGGTATCACCGATGGAAAGTTTCACCTGGGTGTGATAGGCGAGCCCATACAAACACTCCGAATCATGATCCAGGCCCAACAAGTGCAAGATTGCTTTTGACTTTGTTGAACAAACGGATCTACCCCGTCCCGTCTAACCCTGCCACTGTTGACCGAACAGATCTACCCCGTCGACTTTCATAGGACGTAGTTTGACCGAGGTGCATTTTCACCTAGATGTGATAGGCCAGCCCATAGCAACATCTTAGCACAAGGTCGGGCCCAACCCACCACAAGATTCCCTCGATGTCGACCCGATGCGACAGTTTCACCTAGCTGTGATAGGCCAACCCATAGCAACATCTTAGAACAAGGTCCGAGCCCAACAAACCGCAAGATCCCCTCGGTGTCGACCTGATGCCACATTTTCCCAATGTAAGAGGGCCCAGGGCAAAACATGGTAGCATTGCCAGCCCCAGGTCCCCCGTCTCTACTAACCCTAACACTGTTGACCGAACGGATCTACCCCTTTGACTTTAACCGAACGGGGTTTGACTGAGGGACATTTTCACCTGGCTGTGATAGGCCAGCCTATAGCAACATGCTAGCACAAGGTCCGGGCCCAAGAAACTGCAAGATCCCCTCGGTGTCGACCCGATGCCACATTTTCCAGAACTAAGAGGGCACAGAGCAAAACCTGGCGGCATTGCCACCCCCAAGTCCCCCGTCTCGTCTAACCTTGACACTGTTGACCGAACGGATCAACTCCTTTGACTTTCACCGGACGGGGTTTGACCGAGGGACATTTTCACCTGGTTGTGATAGGCCAGCCCATAGCAACATCTTAGCGCAAGGTCCGGGCCCAAGCCACCGCAAGATTCCCTCGGTACCGACTCGATGCGAAAGTTTCCTAACGTAAGAGGGCCCAGGGCAAGACCTGGCAGCATTGACACCCACCAGGTCCCCCGTCCCGTCTAGCCCTGACACTGTTGACCGAACGGGTCTACCCCTTTGACTTTCACCGGACGGGGTTTAACGAGGGACATTTTCACCTGGCTGTGATAGGCCAGCCCATAGCAACATCTTAGCACAAGGTCCGGGCCCAACAAACTACAAGATCCCATCGGTGTCGACCCGATACCACATTTTCCCAACGTAAGAGGGCCCAGGGGAAAACCTGGCGGCATTGCCACCCCCAGGTCCCCCGTCTCGTCTAACACTAACACTTTTGACCGAACGGATCTACCCCTTTGACTTTCATCGGACGGGGTTTGACCGAGGGACATTTTCACCTCGCTGTGATAGGCCAGCTCATAGCAACATCTTAGCACAAGGTCCGAGCCCAAGCCACCGCAAGATTCCCTCGGTACCAACTCGATGCGAAAGTTTCCCAACGTAAGAGGGCCTAGGGAAAGACCTGGCGGCATTGACACCCACCAGGTCCCCCTTCCCGTCTAACCCTCACACTGTTGACCAAACGGATCTACCCCTTCGACTTTCATAGGACGGGGTTTGAACGAGTGACATTTTCACCTGGTTGTGATAGGCCAGCCCATAGCAACATCTTAGCACAAGGTCGGGCCCAAGCCACCACAAGATTCCCTCGGTGTCGACCCGATGCGATAGTTTCCGAACGTAAGAGGGTGCAGGGAAAGACCTGGTGGCATTGCCACCTCTAGGTCCCCCGTCCCGTCTAACCCTTGACACTGTTGACCGAACGGATCTACCCCTTTGACTTTCACCGGACGGGGTTTGACCGAGGGACATTTTCACCTGGCTGTGATAGGCCAGCCCATAGAAAACTCTTAGCACAAGGTCCAGGCCCAAGCCACCGCAAGATTCCCTCGGTACCAACTCGATCCGAAAGTTTCCCAACGTAAGAGGGGCCAGGGCAAGACCTGGTGGCATTGAAACCCACCAGGTCCCAGGTCCCGTCTAGCCCTTACACTGTTGACCGAACGGATCTACCCCTTCGACTTTCACAGGACGGGGTTTGAACGAGGGACATTTTCACCTGGCTGTGATAGGCCAGCCCATAGCAACATCTTAGCACAAGGTCGGGCCCAACCCTCACAACATTCCCTCGGTGTCGACCCGATGCGACAGTTTCCGAACGTAAGAGGGTGCAGGGAAAGACTTGGCGGCATTGCCACCCCTAGGTCCCCCGTCCCGTCTAACCCCTAACACTGTTGACTGAACGGATCTACCTCTTTGACTTTCACCGGACGTGGTTTTACCGAGGGACATTTTCACCTGGCTGTGATAGGCCAGCCCATAGCAACATCTTCGCACAAGGTCCGGCCCCAACAAACCGCAAGATCCCCTCGGTGTCGACCCGATGCCACATTTTCCAAACGTAAGAGGGCACAGGGCAAAACCTGGCGGCATAGCCACCCCTAGGTTCCCCATCTCATCTAACCCTAACACTGTTGACCGAACGGATCTACCCCTTTGACTTTCATCGGACGGGGTTTGACCGAGGGACATTTTCACCTCGCTGTGATAGGCCAACCCATAGCAACATCTTAGCACAAGGTTCGGGCCCAAGCCACCGCAAGATTCCCTCGGTACCAACTTGATGCGAAAGTTTCCCAATGTAAGAGGGCCCAGGCCAAGACTTGGCGGCATTGACACCCACCAGGTCCCCCGTCCCGTCTAACCCTGACACTATTGACCGAACGAATCTACCCCTTCAACTTTCACAGGCTGGGGTTTGAATGAGGGACATTTTCAACTGCCGTGATAGGCCAGCCCGTAGCAACATCTTAGCACAAGGTCGGGCCCAACCCACCACAAGATTCCCTCAGTGTCGACCCGATGCGATAGTTTCTGAACATAAGAGGGTGTAGGGAAAGACCTGGCGGCATTGCCACCCCTAGGTCCCTCGTCCCGTCTAACCCCTAACATTGTTGACTGAACGGATGTACCCCTTTGAATTTCACCGGACGGGGTTTGACTGAGGGACATTTTCACCTGGTTGTGATAGGCCAGCCCATAGCAACATCTCAGCACAAGATCCGGGCCCAACAAACCGCAAGATCCCCTCGGTGTTGACCTGATGCCACATTTTCCCAATGTAAGAGGGCCCAGGGCAAAACCTGGCGACATTGCCACCCCCAGGTCCCCCGTCCCGTCTAACCCTAACACTGTTGACCGAACGGATCTACCCCTTCGACTTTCACAGGACGGGGTTTGAACGAGGGACATTTTCTCCTGGGTGTGATAGGCCAACCCATAGCAACATCTTAGCACAAGGTCAGGCCCAACCCACCACAAGATTCCCTCGGTGTCGACCCTATGCGTCAGTTTTCGAAGGTAAGAGGGTGCAGGGAAAGACCTCGTGGCATTGCCACCCCTAGGTCCCCCGTCCAGTCTAACCCCTAACACTGTTGACCAAACGGATCTACCCCTTTGACTTTCATCGGACGGGGTTTGACCGAGGGACATTTTCACCTCGTTGTGATAGGCCAACCCATAGCAACATCTTAGCACAAGGTTCGGGCGCAAGCCAACGCAAGATTCCCTCGGTACCAATTTGATGCGAAAGTTTCCCAACGTAAGAGGGCCTAGGCCAAGACCGGGCGGCATTGACACCCACCAGGTCCCCCGTCCCGTCTAACCCTGACACTATTGACCGAACGGATATACCCGTTCGACTTTCACAGGCTGGGCTTTGAAGGAGGGACATTTTCAACTGGCCGTGATAGGCCAGCCCGTAGCAACATCTTAGCACAAGGTCGGGCCCAACCCACCACAAGATTCCCTCAGTGTCGACCCGATGCGATAGTTTCTGAACATAAGAGGGTGTAGGGAAAGACCTGGCGGCATTGCCACCCCTAGGTCCCTCGTCCCGTCTAACCCCTAACACTGTTGACTGAACGGATGTACCCCTTTGAATTTCACTGGACGGGGTTTGACCGAGGGACATTTTCACCAGGCTGTGATAGGCCAGCCCATAGCAAACTCTTAGCACAAGGTCCGGGTCCAAGCCAACGCAAGATTTCCTCGGTACCGACTCGATGAGAAAGTTTCCCAACGTAAGAGGGCCTAGGGCAAGACCTGGTGGCATTGACACCCACCAGGTCCCTCGTCCTGTCTAACCCTGACATTGTTGACCGAACGGATCTACCCCTTCGACTTTCACAGGACGGGGTTTGAACGAGGGACATTTTCTCCTGGGTGTGATAGGCCAGCCCATAGCAACATCTTAGCACAAGGTTCGGGCCCAACAAACCGCAAGATCCCCTCGGTGTCGACCCGATGCCACATTTTCCCAACGTCAGAGGGGCCATGGCAAAACCTGGCGGCATTGCCACCCCCAGGTCCCCCGTCTCGTCTATCCCTAACACTGTTGACCAAACGGATCTACCCCTTTGACTTTCACCGGATGGGGTTTGACCGAGAGACATTTCACCTGGCTGTGATAGGCCAGCCCATAGCAAACTCTTAGCACAAGGTTCGGGCCCAGGCCACCGCAAGATTCCTTCGGTACCGACTCGATGCGATAGTTTCCCAGCGTAAGAGGGCCCAGGGCAAGACCTGGCGGCATTGACACCCACCAGGTCCCCCGTCCCGTCTAACCCTGACACTGTTGACCGAACGGATCTACCCCTTCGACTTTCACAGGACGGGGTTTGAACGAGGGACATTTACACCTGGCTGTGATAGGTCAGCCCATAGCAACATCTTAGCACAAGGTCGGGCCCAACCCCCACAAGATTCCCTTGGTGTCGACCCGATTGAATGTTTCCGAACGTAACAGGGTGCAGGGAAAGACCTGGTGGTATTGCCACCCCTAGGTCCCCGTCCCGTCTAACCCCTGACACTGTTGACCGAACGGATCTACCCCTTTGACTTTCACCGGATAGGGTTTGACCGAAGGACATTTTCACCAGGCTGTGATAGGCCAGCCCATAGCAACATCTTAGCACAAGGTCCGGGCCCAAGCCAACGCAAGATTTCCTCGGTACCGACTCGATGAGAAAGTTTCCCAACGTAAGAGGGCCTAGGGCAAGACCTGGTGGCATTGACACCCACCAGGTCCCTCGTCCTGTCTAACCCTGACACTGTTGACCGAACGGATCTACCCCTTCGACTTTCACAGGACGGGGTTTGAACGAGGGACATTTTCTCTTGGGTGTGATAGGCCAACCCATAGCAACATCTTAGCACAAGGTCAGGCCCAACCCACCACAAGATTCCCTCGGTGTCGACCCGATGCGTCAGTTTTCGAAGGTAAGAGGGTGCAGGGAAAGACCTGGTGGCATTGCCACCCCTAGGTCCCCCGTCCCGTCTAACCCCTAACACTGTTGACCGAACGGATCTACCCCTTTGACTTTCACCAGACGGGGTTTTAGCGAGGGACATTTTCACCTGGCTGTGATAAGCCAGCCCATAGCAAACTCTTAGCACAAGGTCCGGGCCCAAGCCACCGCAAGATTTCCTCGGTACCGACTCCATGCGAAAGTTTCCCAACGTAAGAGGGCCCAGGGCAAGACCTCGCAGCATTGACACCCACCAGGTCCCCCGTCCCGTCTAACCCTGACACTGTTGACCGAACGGATCTACCCCTTTGACTTTCACTGGACGAGGTTTGACCGAGGGGCATTTTCACCTGGCTGTGATAGGCCAGCTCATAGCAACATCTTAGCACAAGGTTCGGGCCCAAGCCACCGCAAGATTCCCTCGGTACCGACTCGATGCGAAAGTTTCCCAATGTAAGAGGGCCTAGGGCAAGACCTGGCGGCATTGACACCCACCAGGTCACCCGTCCCATCTAACCCTAACACTGTTTACCGAACGGATCTACCCCTTCAACTTTCACAGTACGGGGTTTGAACCAGGGACATTTTCACCTGGTTGTGATAGGCCAGCCCATAGCAACATCTTAGCACAAGGTCAGGCCGTACCCACCACCAGATTCCCTCGGTGTCGACCTAATACGATAGTTTCCGAACGTAAGAGGGTCCAGGGAAAGACCTGGCAGCATTGCCACCCCTAGGTCCCCCGTCCCGTCTAACCCCTAACATTGTTGACCGAACGGATATACCCCTTTGACTTTCACCGAACGGGGTTTGACCGAGGGACATTTTCACCTCGCTGTAATAGGCCAGCACATAGCAACATCTTAGCACAAGGTTCGGGCCCATCAAACCGCAAGATCCCCTCGGTGTCGACCCGATGCCACATTTTCCCAACGTAAGAGGGGCCAGGGCAAAACCTGGCGGCATTGCCACCCCCAGGTCCCCCGTCTCGTCTAACCCTAACACTGTTGACCAAACGGATCTACCCCTTTGACTTTCACAGGACAGGGTTTGACCGAGGGACATTTTCACCTGGCTGTGATAGGCCAGCCCATAGAAAACTCTTAGCACAAGGTCCGGGCCCAAGCCACCGCAAGATTCCCGCGGTACCGCCTCGATGCGAGAGTTTCCCAACGTAAGAGGGCCCAGGGCAAAACCTGGCGACATTGCCACCCCCAGGTCCCCCGTATTGGCTAACCCTGACACTGTTGACCGAACGGTTCTACCCCTTTGACTTTCACTGGACGGGGTTTGACCGAGGGACATTTTCACCTGGTTGTGATAGGACAGCTCATAGCAACATCTTAGCACAAGGTTCGGGCCCAAGCCACCGCAAGATTCCCTCGGTACCGACTCGATGCGAAAGTTTCCCAATGTAAGAGGGCCTAGGGCAAGACCTGGCGGCATTGACACCCACCAGGTCCCCCATCCCGTCTAACCCTGACACTGTTGACCGAACGGATCTACCCCTTCAACTTTCATAGTACGGGGTTTGAACGAGGGACATTTTCACCTGGTTGTGATAGGCCAGCCCATAGCAACATCTTAGCACAAGGTTAGGCCCAACCCACCACAAGATTCCCTCGGTGTCGACCGATGTGACAGTTTCCGAACGTAAGAGGGTGCAGGGAAAGACCTGGCGGCATTACAACCCCTAGGTCCCCCGTCCCATCTAACCCTTGACACTGTTGACCGAACGGATCTACCCTTTGACTTTCACCAGACGGGGTTTGACCGAGGGACATTTTCACCTGGCTGTGATAGGCCAGCTCATAGCAACATCTTAGCACAAGGTTCGGGCCCAAGCCACCGCAAGATTCCCTCGGTACCGACTTGATGCGAAAGTTTCCCAATGTAAGAGGGCCTAGGGCAAGACCTGGCGGCATTGACACCCACCAGGTCCCCCATCCCGTCTAACCCTGACACTGTTGACCGAACGGATCTACCCCTTCAACTTTCATAGTACGAGGTTTGAACGAGGGACATTTTCACCTGGTTGTGATAGGCCAGCCCATAGCAACATCTTAGCACAAGGTCAGGCCCAGCCCACCACAAGATTCCCTCGGTGTCGACCGATGTGACAGTTTCCGAATGTAAGAGGGTGCAGGGAAAGACCTGGTGGCATTACAACCCCTAGGTCCCCCGTCCCATCTAACCCTTGACACTGTTGACCGAACAGATCTACCCTTTGACTTTCACCAGACGGGGTTTGACCGAGGGACATTTTCACCTGGCTGTGATAGGCCAGCTCATAGCAACATCTTAGCACAAGGTTCGGGCCCAAGCCACCGCAAGATTCCCTCGGTACCGACTCGATGCGAAAGTTTCCCAATGTAAGAGGGCCTAGGGCAAGACCTGGCGGCATTGACACCCACCAGGTCCCCCATCCCGTCTAACCCTGACACTGTTGACCGAACGGATCTACCCCTTCAACTTTCATAGTACGGGGTTTGAACGAGGGACATTTTCACCTGGTTGTGATAGGCCAGCCCATAGCAACATCTTAGCACAAGGTCAGGCCCAGCCCACCACAAGATTCCCTCGGTGTCGACCGATGCGACAGTTTCCGAACGTAAGAGGGTGCAGGGAAAGACCTGGCGGCATTACAACCCCTAGGTCCCCCGTCCCATCTAACCCTTGACACTGTTGACCGAACGGATCTACCCTTTGACTTTCACCAGACGGGGTTTGACCGAGGGACATTTTCACCTGGCTGTGATAGGCCAGCTCATAGCAACATCTTAGCACAAGGTTCGGGCCCAAGCCACCGCAAGATTCCCTCAGTACCGGCTCGATGCGAAAGTTTCCCAATGTAAGAGTGCCTAGGGCAAGACCTGGCGGTATTGACACCCACCAGGTCACCCGTCCCGTCTAACCCTAACACTGTTGACCGAACGGATCTACCCCTTCAACTTTCACAGTACGGGGTTTGAACGAGGGACATTTTCACCTGGTTGTGATAGGCCAGCCCATAGCAACATCTTAGCACAAGGTCAGGCCGTACCCACCACCAGATTCCCTCGGTGTCGACCTGATGCGACAGTTTCCGAACGTAAGAGGGTCCAGGGAAAGACCTGGCAGCATTGCCACCCCTAGGTCCCCCGTCCCGTCTAACCCCTAACATTGTTGACCGAACGGTATACCCCTTTGACTTTCACCGAACGGGGTTTGACCGAGGGACATTTTCACCTCGCTGTAATAGGCCAGCACATAGCAACACCTTAGCACAAGGTTCGGGCCCATCAAACCGCAAGATCCCCTCGGTGTCGACCTGATGCCACATTTTCCCAACGTAAGAGGGGCCAAGGCAAAACCTGGCGGCATTGCCACCCCCAGGTCCCCCGTCTCGTCTAACCCTAACACTGTTGACCAAACGGATCTACCCCTTTGACTTTCACCGGACAGGGTTTGAGCGAGGGACATTTTCACCTGGCTGTGATAGGCCAGCCCATAGAAAACTCTTAGCACAAGGTCCGGGCCCAAGCCACCGCAAGATTCCCGCGGTACCGCCTCGATGCGAGAGTTTCCAAACGTAAGAGGGCCCAGGGCAAGACCTGGCAGGATTGACACCCGGTCCCCCGTCCCGTTTAACCCAGACACTGTTGACCGAACGGATCTACCCCTTTGACTTTCACCGGACGGGGTTTAACGAGGGACATTTTCACCTGGCTGTGATAGGCCAGCCCATAGCAACATCTTAGCACAAGGTCAGGGCCCAACAAACTGCAAGATCCCCTCGGTGTCGACCCGATACCACATTTTCCCAACGTAAGAGGGCCCAGGGCAAAACCTGGCGACATTGCCACCCCCAGGTCCCCCGTATTGGCTAACCCTGACACTGTTGACCGAACGGATCTACCCCTTTGACTTTCACTGGACGGGGTTTGACCGAGGGACATTTTCACCTGGTTGTGATAGGCCAGCTCATAGCAACATCTTAGCACAAGGTTCGGGCCCAAGCCACCGCAAGATGCCCTCGGTACCGACTCGATGCAAAAGTTTCCCAATGTAAGAGGGCCTAGGGCAAGACCTGGCGGCATTGACACCCACCAGGTCCCCCATCCCGTCTAACCCTGACACTGTTGACCGAACGGATCTACCCCTTCAACTTTCATAGTACGGGGTTTGAACGAGGGACATTTTCACCTGGTTGTGATAGGCCAGCTCATAGCAACATCTTAGCACAAGGTCAGGCCCAACCCACCACAAGATTCCCTCGGTGTCGACCGATGCAACAGTTTCCGAACGTAAGAGGGTGCAGGGAAAGACCTGGCGGCATTACAACCCCTAGGTCCCCCGTCCCATCGAACCCTTGACACTGTTGACCGAACGGATCTACCCTTTAACTTTCACCAGACAGGGTTTGACCGAGGGACATTTTCACCTGGCTGTGATAGGCCAGCCCATAGCAACATCTTAGCACAAGGTTCGGGCCCAACAAACCGCAAGATCCCCTCGGTGTCGACCCGATGCCACATTTTCCCAACGTCAGAGGAGCCATGGCAAAACCTGGCGGCATTGCCACCCCCAGGTCCCCCGTCTCGTCTAACCCTAACACTGTTGACCAAACGGATCTACCCCTTTGACTTTCACCGGATGGGGTTTGACCAAGGGACATTTTCACCTGGCTGTGATAGGCCAGCCCATAGCAAACTCTTAGCACAATGTCCAGGCCCAAGCCACCGCAAGATTCCCTCGGTACCGACTCGATGCGAAAGTTTCCCAACGTAAGAGGGCCCAGGGCAAGACCTGGCAGCATTGACACCCACCAGGTCCCCCGTCCCGTCTAACCCTGACACTGTTGACCGAACGGATCTACCCCTTTGACTTTCACCGGACGGGGTTTAACGAGGGACATTTTCACCTGGCTGTGATAGGCCAGCCCATACCAACATCTTAGCACAAGGTCGGGCCCAACCCACCACAAGATTCCCTCAGTGTCGACCCGATGCGACAGTTTCTGAACATAAGAGGGTGTAGGGAAAGACCTGGCGGCATTACCACCCCTAGGTCCCCCGTCCCGTCTAACCCCTAACACTGTTGACTGAACGGATGTACCCCTTTGAATTTCACCGGACGGGGTTTGACTGAGGGACATTTTCACCTGGTTGTGATAGGCCAGCCCATAGCAATATCTCAGCACAAGATCCGGGCCCAACAAACCGCAAGATCCCCTCGGTGTTGACCTGATGCCACATTTTCCCAATGTAAGAGGGCCCAGGGCAAAACCTGGCGGCATTATCACCCTCAGGTCCCCCGTCCCGTCTAACCCTAACACTGTTGACCAAACGGATCTACCTCTTTGACTTTCACCGGACAGGGTTTGACCGAGGGACATTTTTACCCGGCTGTGATAGGCCAGCCCATAGCAACATCTTAGCAAAAGGTCCAGGCCCAAGCCACCGCAAGATTTCCTCGGTACCGACTCGATGTGAAAGTTTCCCAACGTAAGAGGGCCTAGGGCAAGACCTGGCGACATTGACACCCACCAGGTCCCTCGTCGTGTCTAACCCTGACACTGTTGACCGAACGGATCTACCCCTTCGACTTTCACAGGACGGGGTTTGAACGAGGGACATTTTCTCCTCGGTGTGATAGGCCAACCCATAGCAAAATCTTAGCACAAGGTCAGGCCCAACCCACCACAAGATTCCCTCGGTGTCGACCCGATGCGTCAGTTTTCGAAGGTAAGAGGGTGCAGGGAAGGACCTGGTGGCATTGCCACCCCTAGGTCCCCCATCCCGTCTAGCCCCTAACACTATTGACCTAACGGATCTAGCTCTTTGACTTTAACCGGACGGGGTTTGACCGAGGGACATTTTCACCTGCTTGTGATAGGCCAGCCCATAGCAACATCTTCGCACAAGGTCCGGGCCCAACAAACCGCAAGATCCCCTCGGTGTCGACCGGATGTCACATTTTCCAAACGTAAGAGGGCACAGGGCAAAACCTGGCGGCATTGCAACCCCCAGGTTCCCCATCTCGTCTAACCCTAACACTGTTGACCGAACGGATCTACCCCTTTGACTTTCATCGGACGGGGTTTGACCGAGGGACATTTTCACCTCGCTGTGATAGGCCAACCCATAGCAACATCTTAGCACAAGGTTCGGGCCTAAGCCACCGCAAGATTCCCTCGGTACCAACTTGATGCAAAAGTTTCCCAACGTAAGAGGGCCCAGACCAAGACCTGGCGGCGTTGACACCCACCAGGTCCCCCGTCCCGTCTAACCCTTACACTATTGACCGAACGGATCTACCCCTTCGACTTTCACAGGCTGGGGTTTGAACGAGGGACATTTTCAACTGGCCGTGATAGGCCAGCCCATAGCAACATCTTAGCACAAGGTTGGGCCCAACCCACCACAAGATTCCCTCAGTATTGACCCGATGCGACAGTTTCTGAACATAAGAGGGTGTAGGGAAAGACCTGGCGGCATTGCCACCCCTAGGTCCCCTGTCCCGTCTAACCCCTAACACTGTTGACTGAACGGATCTACCCCTTTGACTTTCACCGGACAGGGTTTGACCGAGCGACATTTTCACCTGGCTGTGATAGGCCAGCCCATAGCAACATCTTAGCACAAGGTCCAGGCCCAAGCCACCGCAAGATTTCCTCGATACCGACTCGATGCGAAAGTTTACCAACGTAAGAGGGCCTAGGGCAAGACCTGGCGGCATTGACACCCACCAGGTCCCTCGTCCTGTCTAACCCTGACACTGTTGACCGAACGGATCTACTCCTTCGACTTTCACAGGACGGGGTTTGAATGAGGGATATTTTCTCCTGGGTGTGATGGGCCAACCCATAGCGACATCTTAGCACAAGGTCAGGCCCAACCCACCACAAGATTCCTTCGGTGTCGACCCAATGCGTCAGTTTTCGAAGGTAAGAGGGTGCAAGGAAAGACCTGGTGGCATTGCCACCCCTAGGTCCCCTGTCCCGTCTAACCCCTAACACTGTTGACCGAACGGATCTACCCCTTTGACTTTCACCGGACGGGGTTTGACTGAGGGACATTTTCACCTGGCTGTGATAGGCCAGCCCATAGCAAACTGTTAGCACAAGGTCTGGGCCCAAGCCACCGCAAGATTCCCTCGGTACCGACTCGATGCGAAAGTTTCCCAACGTAAGAGGGCCCAGGGCAAGACCTCGCGGCATTGACACCCACCAGGTCCCCCGTCCCGTCTAACCCTGACACTGTTGACCGAACGGTTCTACCCCTTCGATTTTCACAGGACGGGGTTTGAACGAGGGACATTTTCACCTGGTTGTGATAGGCCAGCCCATAGCAACATCTTAGCTAAAGGTCAGGCCGTACCCACCACAAGATTCCCTCGGTGTCGACCCGATGCAAAAGTTTCCGAACGTAAGAGGGTTCAGGGAAAGACCTGGCAGCATTGCCACCCCTAGGTCCCCCGTCCCGTCTAACCCCTGACATTGTTGACCGAACGGATATACCCCTTTGACTTTCACCGGACGGGGTTTGACCGAGGGACATTTTCACCTCGCTGTGATAGGCCAGCACATAGCAACATCTTAGCACATGGATCGGGCCCAATAAACCGCAAGATCCCCTCGGTGTCGACCCAATGCCACATTTTCCCAACGTAAGAGGGGCCAGGGCAAAACCTGGTGGCTTTGCCACCCCCAGGTCCCACGTCTCCTCTAAACCTAACACTGTTGAACAAACGGATCTACCGCTTTGACTTTCACCGGACAGGGTTTGACCGAGGGACATTTTCACCCGGCTGTGATAGGCCAGCCCATAGCAAACTCTTAGCACAAGGTCCGGGCCCAAGCCACCGCAGGATTCCCGCGGTACCGACTCGATGCGAGAGTTTCCTAACGTAAGAGGGTCCAGGGCAAGACCTGGCAGGATTGACACCCGGTCCCCCGTCCCGTCTAACCCTGACACTGTTGACCGAACGGATCTACCCCTTTGACTTTCACCGGATGGTGTTTAACGAGGGACATTTTCACCTGGCTGTGATAGGCCAGCCCATAGCAACATCTTAGCACAAGGTCAGGGCCCAAAAAACTGCAAGATCCCCTCGGTGTCGACCCGATACCAAATTTTCCCAACATAAGAGGGCCCATGGCAAAACCTGGCGGCATTTCCACCCCCAGGTCCCCCGTCTCGTCTAACACTAACACTGTAGACTGAACGGATCTACCCCTTTGACTTTCATCGGACGGGGCTTGACCGAGGGACATTTTCACCTCGCTGTGATAGGCCAGCACATAGCAACATCTTAGCACAACGATCGGGCCCAACAAACCGCAAGATCCCCTCGGTGTCGACCCAATGCCACATTTTCTCAACGTAAGAGGGGCCAGGGCAAAACCGGGTGGCTTTGCCACCCCTAGGTCCCACGTCTCCTCTAAACCTAACACTGTTGACCAAACGGATCTACCCCTTTGACTTTCACCGGACAGGGTTTGACCGAGGGACATTTTCACCCGGCTGTGATAGGCCAGCCCATAGCAAACTCTTAGCACAAGGTCCGGGCCCAAGCCACCGCAAGATTCCCGCGGTACCGACTCGATGCGAGAGTTTCCTAACGTAAGAGGGTCCAGGGCAAGACCTGGCAGGATTGACACCCGGTCCCCCGTCCCGTCTAACCCTGACACTGTTGACCGAACGGATCTACCCCTTTGACTTTCACCGGACGGGGTTTAACGAGGGACATTTTCACCTGGCTATGATAGGCCAGCCCATAGCAACATCTTAGCACAAGGTCAGGGCCCAACAAACTGCAAGATCCCCTCGGTGTCGACCCGATACCACATTTTCCCAACATAAGAGGGCCCATGGCAAAACCTGGCGGCATTTCCACCCCCAGGTCCCCCGTCTCGTCTAACACTAACACTGTTGACTGAACAGATCTACCCCTTTGACTTTCATCGGACGGGGCTTGACCGAGGGACATTTTCACCTCGCTGTTATAGGCCAGCTCATAGCAACATCTTAGCACAAGGTCCGGGCCCAAGGCAACGCAAGATTCCCTCGGTACCGACTCGACGCGAAAGTTTCCCAACGTAAGAGGGCCTAGGGCAAGACCTGGCGGCATTGACACCCACCAGGTCCCCCGTCCCGTCTAACCGTGACATTGTTGACCGAACGGATCTACCCCTTCGACTTTCACAGGACGGGGTTTGAACGAGGGACATTTTCACCTGGTTGTGATAGGCCATCCCATAGCAACATCTTAGCACAAGGTCCGGGCCCAGCCCACCACAAGATTCCCTCGGTGTCGACCCGATGCGACAGTTTCCGAACGTAAGAGGGTGCAGGGAAAGACCTAGCGGCATTGCAACCCCTAGGTCCCCCATCCCGTCTAACCCTTGACACTGTTGACCGAACGGATCTACCCCTTTGACTTTCACCGGACGGGGTTTGACCGAGCGACATTTTCACCTGGCTGTGATAGGCCAGCGCATAGCAACATCTTAGCACAAGGTTCGAGCCCAACAAACCGCAAGATCCCCTCGGTGTCGACCCGATGCCACATTTTCCCAACGTCAAAGGGGCCAGGGCAAAACCTGGCGGCATTGCCTCCCCCAGGTCCCCCGTCTCGTCTAACCCTAACACTGTTGACCAAACGGATCTACCCCTTTGACTTTCACCGGATGGGGTTTGACCGAGGGACATTTTCACCTGGCTGTGATAGGCCAGCCCATAGCAAACTCTTAGCACAAGGTCCGATTCGATGCGAAAGTTTCCCAGCATAAGAGGGCCCAGGGAAAGACCTGGCGGCATTGACACCCACCAGGTCCCCCGTCCCATCTAACCCTGACACTGTTGACCGAACGGATCTACACCTTCGACTTTCACAGGACGGGGTTTGAACGAGGGACATTTACACCTGGCTGTGATAGGTCAGACCATAGCAACATTTTAGCACAAGGTCGGGCCCAACCCCCACAAGATTCTCTCGGTGTCGACCCGATGCGACTATTTTCGAACGTAACAGGGTGCAGGGAAAGACCTGGCGGTATTGCCACCCCTAGGTCCCCCGTCCCGTCTAACCCCTGACACTGTTGACCAAACGGATCTACCCCTTCGACTTTCACAGGACGGGGTTTGGACGAGGGACATTTTCACCTGGGTGTGATAGGCCAGCCCATAGCAACATCTTAGCACAAGGTCTGGGCCAAACAAACCGCAAGATCCCCTCGGTGTCGACCCGATGCCACATTTTCCAAAAGTAAGAGGGCGCAGAGCAAAACCTGGCGGCATTGCCACCCCAGGTCCCCCGTCTCGTCTAACTTTGACACTGCTGACCGAACGGATCTACTCCTTTGACTTTCACCGGACGGGGTTTGACCGAGGGACATTTTCACCTGGCTGTGATAGGCCAGCCCATAGCAACATCTTAGCACAAGGTCCGGGCCCAAGCCACCACAAGATTCCCTCGGTACCGACTCGATGCGAAAGTTTCCCAACGTAAGAGGTCCCAGGGCAAGACCTGGCAGCATTGACACCCCCCAGGTCCCCCGTCCCGTTTAACCCTGACACTGTTGACCGAATGGATCTACCCCTTTGACTTTCACCGGACAGGGTTTAACGAGGGACATTTCACCTGGCTGTGATAGGCCAGCCCATAGCAACATCTTAGCACAAGGTAGGGCCCAACAAACTCCAAGATCCCCTCGGTGTCGACCCGATACCACATTTTCCCAACGTAAGAGGACCCAGGGCAAAACCTGGCGGCATTGCCACCCCCAGGTCCCCCGTCTCGTCTAACACTCACACAGTTGACTGAACGGATCTACCCCTTTGACTTTCATCGGACAGGGCTTGACCGAGGGACATTTTCACCTCGTTGTGATAGGCCAGCTCATGGCAACATCTTAGCACAAGGTCCGGGCCCAAGGCAACGCAAGATTC
Organism: Hordeum marinum; assembly: GCA_022496015.1. Taxonomy (NCBI): domain Eukaryota; kingdom Viridiplantae; phylum Streptophyta; class Magnoliopsida; order Poales; family Poaceae; genus Hordeum; species Hordeum marinum. The sequence continues at coordinate 49,326 of JAAAWK010000274.1, read as the reverse complement.
CCTTGGTACCGACTCGATGCGAAAGTTTCCCAATGTAAGAGGGCCTAGGGCAAGACCTGGAGGCATTGAGACCCACCAGGTCCCCCTTCCCGTCTAACCGTGACATTGTTGACCGAACGGATCTACCCCTTCGATTTTCACAGGACGGGGTTTGAACGAGTGATATTTTCACCTGGTTGTGATAGGCCAGCCCATAGCAACATCTTAGCACAAGGTAGGGCCCAACCCACCACAAGATTCCCTCGGTGTCGACCCGATGCGACAGTTTCCGAACGTAAGATGGTGCAGGGAAAGACCTGGCAGCACTGCCACCACTAGGTCCCCAGTCCCGTCTAACCCCTGACACTGTTGACCGAACGGATCTACCCCTTTGACTTTCACCGGACGGGGTTTGACCGAGGGACATTTTCACCTGGCTGTGATATGCCAGCCCATAGCAACATCTTAGCACAAGGTTCGGGCCCAACAAACCGCAAGATCCCCTTGGTGTCGACCCGATGCCACATTTTCCCAACGTAAGAGGGGCCAGGGCAAAACTTGGCGGCATTGCCACCCCCAGGTCCGCCGTCTCGTCTAACCCTAACACTGTTGACCAAACGGATCTACCCCTTTGACTTTCACCAGAAGGGTTTCACCGAGGGACATTTTCAACTGGGTGTGATAGGCCAGCCCATAGCAAACTCTTAGCACAAGGTCCGGGCCCAAGCCACCGCAAGATTCCCTCGGTACCGACTCGATGCGAAAGTTTCCCAACGTAAGAGGGCCCAGGGCATGACCTGGCGGCATTGACACCCACCAGGTCCCCCGTCCCGTCTAACCCTGACACTGTTGACCAAACGGATCTACCCCTTCGACTTTCACAGGACGGGGTTTGAACGAGGGACATTTTCACCAGGCTATGATAGGCCAGCCCATAGCAACATCTCAGCACAAGGCCGGGCCCAACCCCCACAAGATTCCCTCAGTGTCGACCCGATGCGACAGTTTCCGAACGTAAGAGGGTGCAGGGAAAGACCTGGCGGCATTGCCACCCCTAGGTCCCCCGTCCCGTCTAACCCGTGACACTATTGACTGAACGGATCTATCTCTTTGACTTTCACCGGACGGGGTTTGACCGAGGGACATTTTCACCTGGCTGTGATAGGCCAGCCCATAGCAACATCTTTGCATAAGGTTCGAGGCCAACAAACCGCAAGATGGTGTCGACCCGGTGCCACATTTTCCAAACGTAAGAGGGCACAGGGCAAAACCTGGCGGCATTGCCACCCCCAGGTTCCCCATCTCGTCTAACCCTAACACTGTTGACCGAACGGATCTATATCTTTGACTTTCATCGGACGGGGTTTGACCGAGGGACATTTCCACCCCGCTGTGATAGGCCAACCCATAGCAACATCTTAGCACAAGGTTCGGGCACAAGCCACCGCAAGATTCCCTCGATACCGACTCGATGCGAAAGTTTCCCAATGTAAGAGGGCCCAGGGAAAGACCTGGCAGCATTGACACCACCAGGTCCCCCGTGTAGTCTAACCCTGACACTACTGACCGAACGGATCTACCCCTTCGACTTTCACCGGACGGGGTTTGACCGAGGGAAATTTTCACCTGGCTGTGATAGGCCAGCCCATAGCAACATCTTAGCACAAGGTCCGGGCCCAAGCCACCGCAAGATTCCCTCGGTACCGACTCGATGCGAAAGTTTCCCAACGTAAGAGGGCCCAGGGCAAGACCTGGCAGCATTGACACCCACAAGGTCCCCCGTCCCGTCTAACCCTGACACTGTTGACCGAACGGATCTACCCCTTTGACTTTCACCGGACGGGGTTTAACGAGGGACATTTTCACCTGGCTGTGATAGGCCATCCCATAGCAACATCTTAGCACAAGGTAGGGCCCAACAAACTGCAAGATCCCCTCGGTGTCGACCAAATACCACATTTTCCCAAGGTAAGAGGGCCCAGGGCAAAACCTGGCGGCATTGCCACCCCCAGGTTCCCCGTCTCGTCTAACACTAACACTGTTGACTAAACGGATCTACCCCTTTGACTTTCATCGGACGGGGTTTGACCGAGGGACATTTTCACCTCGCTGTGATAGGCCAGCTCATAGCAACATCTTAGCACAAGGTCCGGGCCCAAGCCAACGCAAGATTCCCTCGGAACTGACTCGATGCGGAAGTTTCCCAACGTAAGAGGGCCTAGGGCAAGACCTAGCGGCATGGACACCCACCAGGTCCCCCTTCCCGTCTAACCCTAACACTATTGACCGAACGGATCTACCCCTTCGACTTTCACAGGACGGGGTTTGAAGGAGTGACATTTTCACCTGGTTGTGACAGGCCAGCCCATAGCAACATCTTAGCACAAGGTAGGGCCCAACCCACCACAAGATTCCCTCGGTGTCGACCCGATGCGACAGTTTCCGAACCTAAGATGGTGCAGGGAAAGACCTGGCAGCATTGCCACCCCTAGGTCCCCCATCCCGTCTAACCCCTGACACTGTTGACCGAACGGTTCTACCCCTTTGACTTTCACCGGACGGGGTTTGACCGAGGGACATTTTCACCTGGCTGTGATAGGCCAGCCCATAGCAACATCTTAGCACGAGGTTCGGGCCCAACAAACCGCAAGATCCCCTCGGTGTCGACCCGATGCCACATTTTCCAAAAGTAAGAGGGCACAGAGCAAAACCTGGCGGCATTGCCACCCCCAAGTCCCCCGTCCCGTCTAACCCTGACACTGTTGACCGAACGGATCTACCCCTTTGACTATCACCGGACGGGGTTTAACGAGGGACATTTTCACCTGGCTATGATAGGCCAGCCCATAGCAACATCTTAGCACAAGGTCAGGGCCCAACAAACTGCAAGATCCCCTCGGTGTCGACCCGATACCACATTTTCCCAACATAAGAGGGCCCATGGCAAAACCTGGCGGCATTTCCACCCCCAGGTCCCCCGTCTCGTCTAACACTAACACTGTTGACTGAATAGATCTACCCCTTTGACTTTCATCGGACGGGGCTTGACCGAGGGACATTTTCACCTCGCTGTGATAGGCCAGCTCATAGCAACATCTTAGCACAAGGTCCGGGCCCAAGGCAACGCAAGATTCCCTCGGTACCGACTCGACGCGAAAGTTTCCCAACGTAAGAGGGCCTAGGGCAAGACCTGGCGGCATTGACACCCACCAGGTCCCCCGTGCCGTCTAACCGTGACATTGTTGACCGAACGGATCTACCCCTTCGACTTTCACAGGACGGGGTTTGAACGAGGGACATTTTCACCTGGTTGTGATAGGCCATCCCATAGCAACATCTTAGCACAAGGTCCGGGCCCAGCCCACCACAAGATTCCCTCGGTGTCGACCCGATGCGACAGTTTCCGAACGTAAGAGGGTGCAGGGAAAGACCTAGCGGCATTGCAACCCCTAGGTCCCCCATCCCGTCTAACCCTTGACACTGTTGACCGAACGGATCTACCCCTTTGACTTTCACCGGACGGGGTTTGACCGAGCGACATTTTCACCTGGCTGTGATAGGCCAGCGCATAGCAACATCTTAGCACAAGGTTCGGGCCCAACAAACCGCAAGATCCCCTCGGTGTCGACCCGATGCCACATTTTCCCAACGTCAAAGGGGCCAGGGCAAAACCTGGCGGCATTGCCTCCCCCAGGTCCCCATCTCGTCTAACCCTAACACTGTTGACCAAACGGATCTACCCCTTTGACTTTCACCGGATGGGGTTTGACCGAGGGACATTTTCACCTGGCTGTGATAGGCCAGCCCATAGCAAACTCTTAGCACAAGGTCCGATTCGATGCGAAAGTTTCCCAGCGTAAGAGGGCCCAGGGAAAGACCTGGCGGCATTGACACCCACCAGGTCCCCCGTCCCATCTAACCCTGACACTGTTGACCGAACGGATCTACACCTTCGACTTTCACAGGACGGGGTTTGAACGAGGGACATTTACACCTGGCTGTGATAGGTCAGACCATAGCAACATTTTAGCACAAGGTCGGGCCCAACCCCCACAAGATTCTCTCGGTGTCGACCCGATGCGACTATTTTCGAACGTAACAGGGTGCAGGGAAAGACCTGGCGGTATTGCCACCCCTAGGTCCCCCGTCCCGTAAAACCCCTGACACTGTTGACCAAACGGATCTACCCCTTCGACTTTCACAGGACGGGGTTTGGACGAGGGACATTTTCACCTGGGTGTGATAGGCCAGCCCATAGCAACATCTTAGCACAAGGTCTGGGCCAAACAAACCGCAAGATCCCCTCGGTGTCGACCCGATGCCACATTTTCCAAAAGTAAGAGGGCGCAGAGCAAAACCTGGCGGCATTGCCACCCCCAAGTCCCCCGTCTCGTCTAACTTTGACACTGCTGACCGAACGGATCTACTCCTTTGACTTTCACCGGACGGGGTTTGACCGAGGGACATTTTCACCTGGCTGTGATAGGCCAGCCCATAGCAACATCTTAGCACAAGGTCCGGGCCCAAGCCACCACAAGATTCCCTCGGTACCGACTCGATGCGAAAGTTTCCCAACGTAAGAGGTCCCAGGGCAAGACCTGGCAGCATTGACACCCACCAGGTCCCCCGTCCCGTTTAACCCTGACACTGTTGACCGAATGGATCTACCCCTTTGACTTTCACCGGACAGGGTTTAACGAGGGACATTTCACCTGGCTGTGATAGGCCAGCCCATAGCAAACTCTTAGCACAAGGTCCGGGCCCAAGCCACCGCAAGATTCCCTCGGTACCGACTCGATGCGAAAGTTTCCCAACGTAAGAGGGCCCAGGGCATGACCTGGCGGCATTGACACCCACCAGGTACCCCGTCCCGTCTAACCCTGACACTGTTGACCAAACGGATCTACCCCTTCGACTTTCACAGGACGGGGTTTGAACGAGGGACATTTTCACCAGGCTATGATAGGCCAGCCCATAGCAACATCTCAGCACAAGGCCGGGCCCAACCCCCACAAGATTCCCTCGGTGTCGACTCGATGCGACAGTTTCCGAACGTAAGAGGGTGCAGGGAAAGACCTGGCGGCATTGCCACCCCTAGGTCCCCCGTCCCGTCTAACCCGTGACACTATTGACTGAACGGATCTATCTCTTTGACTTTCACCGGACGGGGTTTGACCGAGGGACATTTTCACCTGGCTGTGATAGGCCAGCCCATAGCAACATCTTCGCATAAGGTTCGAGCCCAACAAACCGCAAGATGGTGTCGACCCGGTGCCACATTTTCCAAACGTAAGAGGGCACAGGGCAAAACCTGGCGGCATTGCCACCCCCAGGTTCCCCATCTCGTCTAACCCTAACACTGTTGACCGAACGGATCTATATCTTTGACTTTCATCGGACGGGGTTTGACCGAGGGACATTTTCACCCCGCTGTGATAGGCCAACCCATAGCAACATCTTAGCACAAGGTTCGGGCCCAAGCCACCGCAAGATTCCCTCGGTACCGACTCGATGCGAAAGTTTCCCAATGTAAGAGGGCCCAGGGAAAGACCTGGCGGCATTGACACCACCAGGTCCCCCGTGTAGTCTAACCCTGACACTACTGACCGAACGGATCTACCCCTTCGACTTTCACCGGACGGGGTTTGACCGAGGGAAATTTTCACCTGGCTGTGATAGGCCAGCCCATAGCAACATCTTAGCACAAGGTCCGGGCCCAAGCCACCGCAAGATTCCCTCGGTACCGACTCGATGCGAAAGTTTCCCAACGTAAGAGGGCCCAGGGCAAGACCTGGCAGCATTGACACCCACAAGGTCCCCCGTCCCGTCTAACCCTGACACTGTTGACCGAACGGATCTACCCCTTTGACTTTCACCGGACGGGGTTTAACGAGGGACATTTTCACCTGGCTGTGATAGGCCATCCCATAGCAACATCTTAGCACAAGGTAGGGCCCAACAAACTGCAAGATCCCCTCGGTGTCGACCAAATACCACATTTTCCCAAGGTAAGAGGGCCCAGGGCAAAACCTGGCGGCATTGCCACCCCCAGGTCCCCCGTCTCGTCTAACACTAACACTGTTGACTAAACGGATCTACCCCTTTGACTTTCATCGGACGGGGTTTGACCGAGGGACATTTTCACCTGGCTGTGATAGGCCAGCTCATAGCAACATCTTAGCACAAGGTCCGGGCCCAAGCCACCGCAAGATTTCCTCGGTACCGACTCGATGCGAAAGTTTCCCAACGTAAGAGGGCCCAGGGCAAGACCTGGCGGCATTGACACCCACTAGTTCCCCCGTCCTGTCTAACCCTGACACTGTGGACCGAACGGATCTACCCCTTCAACTTTCACTGGACGGGGTTTGAACGAGGGACATTTTCACCTGGGTGTGATAGGCCAGTCCATAGCAACATCTTAGAACAAGGTCAGGCCCAACCGACCACAAGATTCCCTCGATGTCGACCCGATGCGTCAGTTTCCGAACGTAAGAGGGTGCAGGGAAAGACCTGGTGCATTGCCACCCCTAGGTCTCCCATCCCGTCTAACCCCTGACACTGTTGACCAAACGGAACTAACCCTTTCAGTTTCACCGGACGGGGTTTGACCGAGGGACATTTTCACCTGGCTATGATAGGCTAGCCCATAGCAACAACTTAGCACAAGGTCCAGGCCCAACCCACCGCAAGATCCCCTCGGTATAGACCCGATGTGACAGTTTCCAAATGTAAGAGGGGCCAGGGCAAAACCTGGCGGCATTACCACCCCCTAGGTCCCCCGTCTCGTCTAACCCTGACACTGTTGACCAAACGGATCTACCCCTTTGACTTTCACCGGACGGGGTTTGAACGAGGGACATTTTCGCATGCTGTGATAGGCCAGCCCATAGCAACATCTTAAAACAAGGTCCGGGCCCAAGCCACCACAAGATTCCCTCGGTACCGCCTCGATGCGAAAGTTTCCCACCATAAGAGGGCCTAGGGCAAGACCTAGCGGCATTGACACCCACCAGGTCCCCCTTCCCGTCTAACCCTGACACTGTTGACCAAACGGATCTACCCCTTCGACTTTCACAGGACGGGGTTTGAACGAGGGACATTTTCACCTGGCTGTGATAGGCCAGCCCATAGCAATATCTTAGTACAAGGTCGAGCCGAACCCACCACAAGATTCCCTCGGTGTCCACCAGATGTGATTGTTTCCGAACGTAAGAGGGTGAAGGGAAAGACCTGGCGGCATTGCCACGCCTAGGTCCCCCATCCCGTCTAACCCCTGACACTGTTTACTGAACGAATCTACCCCTTTGACTTTCACCGGACGGGGTTTGACCGAGGGACATTTTCACCTGGATGTGATAGGCCCGCCCATAGCAACATCTTAGCACAAGGTCCGGGCCCAACAAACCGTAAGATCCCCTCGGTGTCGACCCGATGCCACATTTTCCCAACGTAAGAGAGCCCAGGGCAAAACCTGGTGGCATTGCCACACCCAGGTCCCCCATCTCGTCTAACCCTAACATTGTTGACCAAACGGATCTACCCCTTTGACTTTCATCAGACGGGGTTTGACCGAGGGACATTTTCACCTCGCTGTGATAGGCCAACCCATAGCAACATCTTAGAACAAGGTCCGGGCCCAAGCCACTGCAAGATTCCCTCGGTATCGACTCGATGCGAAAGTTTCCCAACGTAAGAGGGCCCAGGGCAAGACCTGGCGGTATTGACACCCTCCAGGCCCCCCGTCCCGTCTAACCCTGACACTATTGACCGAATGGATCTACCCCTTTGACTTTCACAGGACGGGGTTTGAACGAGGGACATTTTCAACTCGCTATGATAGGCCACCCCATAGCAACATCTTAGCACAAGGTCGGGCCCAACCCACCACAAGATTCCCTCAGTGTCGACCGGATGCGATAGTTTCCAAACATAAGAGGGTGTAGGGAAAGACCTGGCGGCATTGCCACCCCTAGGTCCCCCGTCCCGTCTAACCCCTAACACTGTTAACTGAACGGATCTACCCCTTTGACTTTCATTGGACAGGGTTTGATCGCGGCACATTTTCATCTGGCTGTGATAGGCCAGCCCATAGCAACATCTCAGCACAAGATCCGGGCCCGACAAACCGCAAGATCCCCTTGGTATCGACCCGATGCCACATGTTCCAAACGTAAGATGGCCCAGGTAAAAATCTTGCGACATTGCCACCCCCAAGTCCCCCGTCTCTTCTAACCCTGACACTATTGACCGAATGGATCTACCCCTTTAACTTTCACCGGACGGGGTTTGACCGAGGGACATTTTCACCTCGCTGTGATAGGCAAGCACATAGCAACATCTTAGCACAAGGATCGGGCCCAACAAACCGCAAGATCCCCTCGGTGTCGACCCAATGCCACATTTTCCCAACGTAAGAGGGGCCAGGGCAAAACCTGGTGGCTTTGCCACCCCCAGGTCCCATGTCTCCTCTAAACCTAACACTGTTGACCGAACGGATCTACCCCTTTGACTTTCACCGGACGGGGTTTAACGAGGGACATTTTCACCTGGCTGTGATAGGCCAGCCCATAGCAACATCTTAGCACAAGGTCAGGGCCCAACAAACTGCAAGATCCCCTCGGTGTCGACCCGATACCACATTTTCCCAACATAAGAGGGCCCATGGCAAAACCTGGCGGCATTTCCACCCCCAGGTCCCCCGTCTCGTCTAACACTAACACTGTTGACTGAACGGATCTACCCCTTTGACTTTCATCGGACGGGGCTTGACCGAGGGACATTTTCACCTCGCTGTGATAGGCCAGCACATAGCAACATCTTAGCACAAGGATCGGGCCCAACAAACCGCAAGATCCCCTCGGTGTCGACCCAATGCCACATTTTCCCAACGTAAGAGGGGCCAGGGCAAAACCTGGTGGCTTTGCCACCCCCAGGTCCCACGTCTCCTCTAAACCTAACACTGTTGACCAAACGGATCTACCCCTTTGACTTTCACCGGACAGGGTTTGACCGAGGGACATTTTCACCCGGCTGTGATAGGCCAGCCCATAGCAAACTCTTAGCACAAGGTCCGGGCCCAAGCCACCGCAAGATTCCCGCGGTACCGACTCGATGCGAGAGTTTCCTAACGTAAGAGGGTCCAGGGCAAGACCTGGCAGGATTGACACCCGGTCCCCCGTCCCGTCTAACCCTGACACTGTTGACCGAACGGATCTACCCCTTTGACTTTCACCGGACGGGGTTTAACGAGGGACATTTTCACCTGGCTGTGATAGGCCAGCCCATAGCAACATCTTAGCACAAGGTCAGGGCCAAACAAACTGCAAGATCCCCTAGGTGTCTACCCGATACCACATTTTCCCAACATAAGAGGGCCCATGGCAAAACCTGGCGGCATTTCCACCCCCAGGTCCCCTGTCTCGTCTAACACTAACACTGTTGACTGAACAGATCTACCCCTTTGACTTTCATCGGACGGGGCTTGACCGAGGGACATTTTCACCTCGCTGTGATAGGCCAGCTCATAGCAACATATTAGCACAAGGTCCGGGCCCAAGGCAACGCAAGATTCCCTCGGTACCGGCTCGATGCGAAAGTTTCCCAACGTAAGAGGGCCTAGGGCAAGACCTGGCGGCATTGACACCCACCAGGTCCCCCGTCCCGTCTAACCGTGACATTGTTGACCGAACGGATCTACCCCTTCGACTTTCACAGGATGGGGTTTGAACGAGGGACATTTTCACCTGGTTGTGATAGGCCAGCCCATAGCAACATCTTAGCACAAGGTCGGGCCCAGCCCACCACAAGATTCCCTCGGTGTCGACCCGATGAGAAAGTTTCTGAACGTAAGAGGGTGCAGGGAAAGACCTGGCGGCATTGCAACCCCTAGGTCCCCCGTCCCGTCTAACCCTTGACACTGTTGACCGAACGGATCTACCCCTTTGACTTTCACCGGACGGGGTTTGACCGAGCGGCATTTTCACCTGGCTGTGATAGGCCAGCGCATAGCAACATCTTAGCACAAGGTTCGGGCCCAACAAACCGCAAGATCCCCTCGGTGTCGACCCGATGCCACATTTTCCCATTGTCAAAGGGGCCAGGGCAAAACCTGGCGGCATTGCCTCCCCCAGGTCCCCCGTCTCGTCTAACCCTAACACTGTTGACCAAACGGATCTACCCCTTTGACTTTCACCAGATGGGGTTTGACCGAGGGACATTTTCACCTGGCTGTGATAGGCCAGCCCATAGCAAACTCTTAGCACAAGGTCCGATTCGATGCGAAAGTTTCCCAGCGTAAGAGGGCCCAGGGAAAGACCTGGTGGCATTGACACCCACCAGGTCCCCCGTCCCGTCTAACCCTGACACTGTTGACCGAACGGATCTACACCTTCGACTTTCACAGGACGGGGTTTGAACGAGGGACATTTACACCTGGCTGTGATAGGTCAGACCATAGCAACATTTTAGCACAAGGTCGGGCCCAACCCCCACAAGATTCTCTCGGTGTCGACCCGATGCGACTATTTTCGAACGTAACAGGGTGCAGGGAAAGACCTGGCGGTATTGCCACCCCTAGGTCCCCCGTCCCGTCTAACCCCTGACACTGTTGACCAAACGGATCTACCCCTTCGACTTTCACAGGACGGGGTTTGGACGAGGGACATTTTCACCTGGGTGTGATAGGCCAGCCCATAGCAACATCTTAGCACAAGGTCTGGGCCAAACAAACCGCAAGATCCCCTCGGTGTCGACCCGATGCCACATTTTCCAAAAGTAAGAGGGCGCAGAGCAAAACCTGGCGGCATTGCCACCCCCAGGTCCCCCGTCTCGTCTAACTTTGACACTGCTGACCGAACGGATCTACTCCTTTGACTTTCACCGGACGGGGTTTGACCGAGGGACATTTTCACCTGGCTGTGATAGGCCAGCCCATAGCAACATCTTAGCACAAGGTCCGGGCCCAAGCCACCACAAGATTCCCTCGGTACCGACTCGATGCGAAAGTTTCCCAACGTAAGAGGTCCCAGGGCAAGACCTGGCAGCATTGACACCCCCCAGGTCCCCCGTCCCGTTTAACCCTGACACTGTTGACCGAATGGATCTACCCCTTTGACTTTCACCGGACAGGGTTTAACGAGGGACATTTCACCTGGCTGTGATAGGCCAGCCCATAGCAACATCTTAGCACAAGGTAGGGCCCAACAAACTCCAAGATCCCCTCGGTGTCGACCCGATACCACATTTTCCCAACGTAAGAGGACCCAGGGCAAAACCTGGCGGCATTGCCACCCCCAGGTCCCCCGTCTCGTCTAACACTAACACAGTTGACTGAACGGATCTACCCCTTTGACTTTCATCGGACGGGGCTTGACCGAGGGACATTTTCACCTCGCTGTGATAGGCCAGCTCATGGCAACATCTTAGCACAAGGTCCGGGCCCAAGGCAACGCAAGATTCCCTTGGTACCGACTCGATGCGAAAGTTTCCCAATGTAAGAGGGCCTAGGGCAAGACCTGGAGGCATTGAGACCCACCAGGTCCCCCTTCCCGTCTAACCGTGACATTGTTGACCGAACGGATCTACCCCTTCGACTTTCACAGGACGGGGTTTGAACGAGTGATATTTTCACCTGGTTGTGATAGGCCAGCCCATAGCAACATCTTAGCACAAGGTAGGGCCCAACCCACCACAAGATTCCCTCGGTGTCGACCCGATGCGACAGTTTCCGAACGTAAGATGGTGCAGGGAAAGACCTGGCAGCACTGCCACCACTAGGTCCCCAGTCCCGTCTAACCCCTGACACTGTTGACCGAACGGATCTACCCCTTTGACTTTCACCGGACGGGGTTTGACCGAGGGACATTTTCACCTGGCTGTGATATGCCAGCCCATAGCAACATCTTAGCACAAGGTTCGGGCCCAACAAACCGCAAGATCCCCTTGGTGTCGACCCGATGCCATATTTTCCCAACGTAAGAGGGGCCAGGGCAAAACTTGGCGGCATTGCCACCCCCAGGTCCGCCGTCTCGTCTAACCCTAACACTGTTGACCAAACGGATCTACCCCTTTGACTTTCACCAGAAGGGTTTCACCGAGGGACATTTTCAACTGGGTGTGATAGGCCAGCCCATAGCAAACTCTTAGCACAAGGTCCGGGCCCAAGCCACCGCAAGATTCCCTCGGTACCGACTCGATGCGAAAGTTTCCCAACGTAAGAGGGCCCAGGGCATGACCTGGCGGCATTGACACCCACCAGGTCCCCCGTCCCGTCTAACCCTGACACTGTTGACCAAACGGATCTACCCCTTCGACTTTCACAGGACGGGGTTTGAACGAGGGACATTTTCACCAGGCTATGATAGGCCAGCCCATAGCAACATCTCAGCACAAGGCCGGGCCCAACCCCCACAAGATTCCCTCAGTGTCGACCCGATGCGACAGTTTCCGAACGTAAGAGGGTGCAGGGAAAGACCTGGCGGCATTGCCACCCCTAGGTCCCCCGTCCCGTCTAACCCGTGACACTATTGACTGAACGGATCTATCTCTTTGACTTTCACCGGACGGGGTTTGACCGAGGGACATTTTCACCTGGCTGTGATAGGCCAGCCCATAGCAACATCTTCGCATAAGGTTCGAGCCCAACAAACCGCAAGATGGTGTCGACCCGGTGCCACATTTTCCAAACGTAAGAGGGCACAGGGCAAAACCTGGCGGCATTGCCACCCCCAGGTTCCCCATCTCGTCTAACCCTAACACTGTTGACCGAACGGATCTATATCTTTGACTTTCATCGGACGGGGTTTGACCGAGGGACATTTCCACCCCGCTGTGATAGGCCAACCCATAGCAACATCTTAGCACAAGGTTCGGGCACAAGCCACCGCAAGATTCCCTCGGTACCGACTCGATGCGAAAGTTTCCCAATGTAAGAGGGCCCAGGGAAAGACCTGGCAGCATTGACACCACCAGGTCCCCCGTGTAGTCTAACCCTGACACTACTGACCGAACGGATCTACCCCTTCGACTTTCACCGGACGGGGTTTGACCGAGGGAAATTTTCACCTGGCTGTGATAGGCCAGCCCATAGCAACATCTTAGCACCAGGTCCGGGCCCAAGCCACCGCAAGATTCCCTCGGTACCGACTCGATGCGAGAGTTTCCCAACGTAAGAGGGCCCAGGGCAAGACCTGGCAGCATTGACACCCACAAGGTCCCCCGTCCCGTCTAACCCTGACACTGTTGACCGAACGGATCTACCCCTTTGACTTTCACCGGACGGGGTTTAACGAGGGACATTTTCACCTGGCTGTGATAGGCCATCCCATAGCAACATCTTAGCACAAGGTAGGGCCCAACAAACTGCAAGATCCCCTCGGTGTCGACCAAATACCACATTTTCCCAAGGTAAGAGGGCCCAGGGCAAAACCTGGCGGCATTGCCACCCCCAGGTCCCCCGTCTCGTCTAACACTAACACTGTTGACTAAACGGATCTACCCCTTTGACTTTCATCGGACGGGGTTTGACCGAGGGACATTTTCACCTCGCTGTGATAGGCCAGCTCATAGCAACATCTTAGCACAAGGTCCGGGCCCAAGCCAACGCAAGATTCCCTCGGAACTGACTCGATGCGGAAGTTTCCCAACGTAAGAGGGCCTAGGGCAAGACCTAGCGGCATGGACACCCACCAGGTCCCCCTTCCCGTCTAACCCTAACACTATTGACCGAACGGATCTACCCCTTCGACTTTCACAGGACGGGGTTTGAAGGAGTGACATTTTCACCTGGTTGTGACAGGCCAGCCCATAGCAACATCTTAGCACAAGGTAGGGCCCAACCCACCACAAGATTCCCTCGGTGTCGACCCGATGCGACAGTTTCCGAACCTAAGATGGTGCAGGGAAAGACCTGGCAGCATTGCCACCCCTTGGTCCCCCATCCCGTCTAACCCCTGACACTGTTGACCGAACGGTTCTACCCCTTTGACTTTCACCGGACGGGGTTTGACCGAGGGACATTTTCACCTGGCTGTGATAGGCCAGCCCATAGCAACATCTTAGCACGAGGATCGGGCCCAACAAACCGCAAGATCCCCTCGGTGTCGACCCGATGCCACATTTTCCAAAAGTAAGAGGGCACAGAGCAAAACCTGGCGGCATTGCCACCCCCAAGTCCCCCGTCCCGTCTAACCCTGACACTGTTGACCGAACGGATCTACCCCTTTGACTTTCACCGGACGGGGTTTAACGAGGGACATTTTCACCTGGCTATGATAGGCCAGCCCATAGCAACATCTTAGCACAAGGTCAGGGCCCAACAAACTGCAAGATCCCCTCGGTGTCGACCCGATACCACATTTTCCCAACATAAGAGGGCCCATGGCAAAACCTGGCGGCATTTCCACCCCCAGGTCCCCCGTCTCGTCTAACACTAACACTGTTGACTGAACAGATCTACCCCTTTGACTTTCATCGGACGGGGCTTGACCGAGGGACATTTTCACCTCGCTGTGATAGGCCAGCTCATAGCAACATCTTAGCACAAGGTCCGGGCCCAAGGCAACGCAAGATTCCCTCGGTACCGACTCGACGCGAAAGTTTCCCAACGTAAGAGGGCCTAGGGCAAGACCTGGCGGCATTGACACCCACCAGGTCCCCCGTGCCGTCTAACCGTGACATTGTTGACCGAACGGATCTACCCCTTCGACTTTCACAGGACGGGGTTTGAACGAGGGACATTTTCACCTGGTTGTGATAGGCCATCCCATAGCAACATCTTAGCACAAGGTCCGGGCCCAGCCCACCACAAGATTCCCTCGGTGTCGACCCGATGCGATAGTTTCTGAACGTAAGAGGGTGCAGGGAAAGACCTAGCGGCATTGCAACCCCTAGGTCCCCCATCCCGTCTAACCCTTGACACTGTTGACCGAACGGATCTACCCCTTTGACTTTCACCGGACGGGGTTTGACCGAGCGACATTTTCACCTGGCTGTGATAGGCCAGCGCATAGCAACATCTTAGCACAAGGTTCGGGCCCAACAAACCGCAAGATCCCCTCGGTGTCGACCCGATGCCACATTTTCCCAACGTCAAAGGGGCCAGGGCAAAACCTGGCGGCATTGCCTCCCCCAGGTCCCCCGTCTCGTCTAACCCTAACACTGTTAACCAAACGGATCTACCCCTTTGACTTTCACCGGATGGGGTTTGACCGAGGGACATTTTCACCTGGCTGTGATAGGCCAGCCCATAGCAAACTCTTAGCACAAGGTCCGATTCGATGCGAAAGTTTCCCAGCGTAAGAGGGCCCAGGGAAAGACCTGGCGGCATTGACACCCACCAGGTCCCCCGTCCCATCTAACCCTGACACTGTTGACCGAACGGATCTACACCTTCGACTTTCACAGGACGGGGTTTGAACGAGGGACATTTACACCTGGCTGTGATAGGTCAGACCATAGCAACATTTTAGCACAAGGTCGGGCCCAACCCCCACAAGATTCTCTCGGTGTCGACCCGATGCGACTATTTTCGAACGTAACAGGGTGCAGGGAAAGACCTGGCGGTATTGCCACCCCTAGGTCCCCCGTCCCGTCTAACCCCTGACACTGTTGACCAAACGGATCTACCCCTTCGACTTTCACAGGACGGGGTTTGGACAAGGGACATTTTCACCTGGGTGTGATAGGCCAGCCCATAGCAACATCTTAGCACAAGGTCTGGGCCAAACAAACCGCAAGATCCCCTCGGTGTCGACCCGATGCCACATTTTCCAAAAGTAAGAGGGCGCAGAGCAAAACCTGGCGGCATTGCCACCCCCAAGTCCCCCGTCTCGTCTAACTTTGACACTGCTGACCGAACGGATCTACTCCTTTGACTTTCACCGGACGGGGTTTGACCGAGGGACATTTTCACCTGGCTGTGATAGGCCAGCCCATAGCAACATCTTAGCACAAGGTCCGGGCCCAAGCCACCACAAGATTCCCTCGGTACCGACTCGATGCGAAAGTTTCCCAACGTAAGAGGTCCCAGGGCAAGACCTGGCAGCATTGACACCCCCCAGGTCCCCCGTCCCGTTTAACCCTGACACTGTTGACCGAATGGATCTACCCCTTTGACTTTCACCGGACAGGCTTTAACGAGGGACATTTCACCTGGCTGTGATAGGCCAGCCCATAGCAAACTCTTAGCACAAGGTCCGGGCCCAAGCCACCGCAAGATTCCCTCGGTACCGACTCGATGCGAAAGTTTCCCAACGTAAGAGGGCCCAGGGCATGACCTGGCGGCATTGACACCCACCAGGTCCCCCGTCCCGTCTAACCCTGACACTGTTGACCAAACGGATCTACCCCTTCGACTTTCACAGGACGGGGTTTGAACGAGGGACATTTTCACCAGGCTATGATAGGCCAGCCCATAGCAACATCTCAGCACAAGGCCGGGCCCAACCCCCACAAGATTCCCTCGGTGTCGACCCGATGCGACAGTTTCCGAACGTAAGAGGGTGCAGGGAAAGACCTGGCGGCATTGCCACCCCTAGGTCCCCCGTCCCGTCTAACCCGTGACACTATTGACTGAACGGATCTATCTCTTTGACTTTCACCGGACGGGGTTTGACCGAGGGACATTTTCACCTGGCTGTGATAGGCCAGCCCATAGCAACATCTTCGCATAAGGTTCGAGCCCAACAAACCGCAAGATGGTGTCGACCCGGTGCCACATTTTCCAAACGTAAGAGGGCACAGGGCAAAACCTGGCGGCATTGCCACCCCCAGGTTCCCCATCTCGTCTAACCCTAACACTGTTGACCGAACGGATCTATATCTTTGACTTTCATCGGACGGGGTTTCACCGAGGGACATTTTCACCCCGCTGTGATAGGCCAACCCATAGCAACATCTTAGCACAAGGTTCAGGCCCAAGCCACCGCAAGATTCCCTCGGTACCGACTCGATGCGAAAGTTTCCCAATGTAAGAGGGCCCAGGGAAAGACCTGGCGGCATTGACACCACCAGGTCCCCCGTGTAGTCTAACCCTGACACTACTGACCGAACGGATCTACCCCTTCGACTTTCACCGGACGGGGTTTGACCGAGGGAAATTTTCACCTGGCTGTGATAGGCCAGCCCATAGCAACATCTTAGCACAAGGTCCGGGCCCAAGCCACCGCAAGATTCCCTCGGTACCGACTCGATGCGAAAGTTTCCCAACGTAAGAGGGCCCAGGGCAAGACCTGGCAGCATTGACACCCACAAGGTCCCCCGTCCCGTCTAACCCTGACACTGTTGACCGAACGGATCTACCCCTTTGACTTTCACCGGACGGGGTTTAACGAGGGACATTTTCACCTGGTTGTGATAGGCCATCCCATAGCAACATCTTAGCACAAGGTAGGGCCCAACAAACTGCAAGATCCCCTCGGTGTCGACCAAATACCACATTTTCCCAAGGTAAGAGGGCCCAGGGCAAAACCTGGCGGCATTGCCACCCCCAGGTCCCCCGTCTCGTCTAACACTAACACTGTTGACTAAACGGATCTACCCCTTTGACTTTCATCGGACGGGGTTTGACCGAGGGACATTTTCACCTCGCTGTGATAGGCCAGCTCATAGCAACATCTTAGCACAAGGTCCGGGCCCAAGCCAACGCAAGATTCCCTCGGAACTGACTCGATGCGGAAGTTTCCCAACGTAAGAGGGCCTAGGGCAAGACCTAGCGGCATGGACACCCACCAGGTCCCCCTTCCCGTCTAACCCTAACACTATTGACCGAACGGATCTACCCCTTCGACTTTCACAGGACGGGGTTTGAAGGAGTGACATTTTCACCTGGTTGTGACAGGCCAGCCCATAGCAACATCTTAGCACAAGGTAGGGCCCAACCCACCACAAGATTCCCTCGGTGTCGACCCGATGCGACAGTTTCCGAACGTAAGATGGTGCAGGGAAAGACCTGGCAGCATTGCCACCCCTAGGTCCCCCATCCCGTCTAACCCCTGACACTGTTGACCGAACGGTTCTACCCCTTTGACTTTCACCGGACGGGGTTTGACCGAGGGACATTTTCACCTGGCTGTGATAGGCCAGCCCATAGCAACATCTTAGCACGAGGTTCGGGCCCAACAAACCGCAAGATCCCCTCGTTGGCGACCCGATGCCACATTTTCCCAACGTAAGAGGGGCCAGGGCAAAACTTGGCAGCATTGCGACCCCCAGGTCCCTCGTCTCGTCTAACCCTAACACTATTGACCAAACGGATCTACCCCTTTGACTTTCACCGGAAGGGTTTGACCGAGGGACATTTTCACCTGGCTGTGATAGGCCAGCCCATAGCAACATCTTAGCACAAGGTCCGGGCCCAAGCCCCGCAAGATTTCCTCGGTACCGACTCGATGCGAAAGTTTCCCAACGTAAGAGGGCCCAGGGCAAGACCTGGCGGCATTGACACCCACTAGTTCCCCCGTCCTGTCTAACCCTGACACTGTGGACCGAACGGATCTACCCCTTCAACTTTCACTGGACGGGGTTTGAACGAGGGACATTTTCACCTGGGTGTGATAGGCCAGTCCATAGCAACATCTTAGAACAAGGTCAGGCCCAACCGACCACAAGATTCCCTCGATGTCGACCCGATGCGTCAGTTTCCGAACGTAAGAGGGTGCAGGGAAAGACCTGGTGCATTGCCACCCCTAGGTCTCCCATCCCGTCTAACCCCTGACACTGTTGACCAAACGGAACTAACCCTTTCAGTTTCACCGGACGGGGTTTGACCGAGGGACATTTTCACCTGGCTATGATAGGCTAGCCCATAGCAACAACTTAGCACAAGGTCCAGGCCCAACCCACCGCAAGATCCCCTCGGTATAGACCCGATGTGACAGTTTCCAAATGTAAGAGGGGCCAGGGCAAAACCTGGCGGCATTGCCACCCCCTAGGTCCCCCGTCTCGTCTAACCCTGACACTGTTGACCAAACGGATCTACCCCTTTGACTTTCACCGGACGGGGTTTGAACGAGGGACATTTTCGCATGCTGTGATAGGCCAGCCCATAGCAACATCTTAAAACAAGGTCCGGGCCCAAGCCACCACAAGATTCCCTCGGTACCGCCTCGATGCGAAAGTTTCCCACCATAAGAGGGCCTAGGGCAAGACCTAGCGGCATTGACACCCACCAGGTCCCCCTTCCCGTCTAACCCTGACACTGTTGACCAAACGGATCTACCCCTTCGACTTTCACAGGACGGGGTTTGAACGAGGGACATTTTCACCTGGCTGTGATAGGCCAGCCCATAGCAATATCTTAGTACAAGGTCGAGCCGAACCCACCACAAGATTCCCTCGGTGTCCACCAGATGTGATTGTTTCCGAACGTAAGAGGGTGCAGGGAAAGACCTGGCGGCATTGCCACGCCTAGGTCCCCCATCCCGTCTAACCCCTGACACTGTTTACTAAACGAATCTACCCCTTTGACTTTCACCGGACGGGGTTTGACCGAGGGACATTTTCACCTGGATGTGATAGGCCCGCCCATAGCAACATCTTAGCACAAGGTCCGGGCCCAACAAACCGTAAGATCCCCTCGGTGTCGACCCGATGCCACATTTTCCCAACGTAAGAGAGCCCAGGGCAAAACCTGGTGGCATTGCCACACCCAGGTCCCCCATCTCGTCTAACCCTAACATTGTTGACCAAACGGATCTACCCCTTTGACTTTCATCAGACGGGGTTTGACCGAGGGACATTTTCACCTCGCTGTGATAGGCCAACCCATAGCAACATCTTAGCACAAGGTCCGGGCCCAAGCCACTGCAAGATTCCCTCGGTATCGACTCGATGCGAAAGTTTCCCAACGTAAGAGGGCCCAGGGCAAGACCTGGCGGTATTGACACCCTCCAGGCCCCCCGTCCCGTCTAACCCTGACACTATTGACCGAATGGATCTACCCCTTTGACTTTCACAGGACGGGGTTTGAACGAGGGACATTTTCAACTCGCTATGATAGGCCACCCCATAGCAACATCTTAGCACAAGGTCGGGCCCAACCCACCACAAGATTCCCTCAGTGTCGACCGGATGCGATAGTTTCCAAACATAAGAGGGTGTAGGGAAAGACCTGGCGGCATTGCCACCCCTAGGTCCCCCGTCCCGTCTAACCCCTAACACTGTTAACTGAACGGATCTACCCCTTTGACTTTCATTGGACAGGGTTTGATCGCGGCACATTTTCATCTGGCTGTGATAGGCCAGCCCATAGCAACATCTCAGCACAAGATCCGGGCCCGACAAACCGCAAGATCCCCTCGGTGTCGACCCGATGCCACATGTTCCAAACGTAAGATGGCCCAGGTAAAAATCTTGCGACATTGCCACCCCCAAGTCCCCCGTCTCTTCTAACCCTGACACTATTGACCGAATGGATCTACCCCTTTAACTTTCACCGGACGGGGTTTGACCGAGGGACATTTTCACCTCGCTGTGATAGGCCAGCACATAGCACAAGGATCGGGCCCAACAAACCGCAAGATCCCCTCGGTGTCGACCCAATGCCACATTTTCCCAACGTAAGAGGGGCCAGGGCAAAACATGGTGGCTTTGCCACCCCCAGGTCCCATGTCTCCTCTAAACCTAACACTGTTGACCGAACGGATCTACCCCTTTGACTTTCACCGGACGGGGTTTAACGAGGGACATTTTCACCTGGCTGTGATAGGCCAGCCCATAGCAACATCTTAGCACAAGGTCAGGGCCCAACAAACTGCAAGATCCCCTCGGTGTCGACCCGATACCACATTTTCCCAACATAAGAGGGCCCATGGCAAAACCTGGCGGCATTTCCACCCCCAGGTCCCCCGTCTCGTCTAACACTAACACTGTTGACTGAACGGATCTACCCCTTTGACTTTCATCGGACGGGGCTTGACCGAGGGACATTTTCACCTCGCTGTGATAGGCCAGCACATAGCAACATCTTAGCACAAGGATCGGGCCCAACAAACCGCAAGATCCCCTCGGTGTCGACCCAATGCCACATTTTCCCAACGTAAGAGGGGCCAGGGCAAAACCTGGTGGCTTTGCCACCCCCAGGTCCCACGTCTCCTCTAAACCTAACACTGTTGACCAAACGGATCTACCCCTTTGACTTTCACCGGACAGGGTTTGACCGAGGGACATTTTCACCCGGCTGTGATAGGCCAGCCCATAGCAAACTCTTAGCACAAGGTCCGGGCCCAAGCCACCGCAAGATTCCCGCGGTACCGACTCGATGCGAGAGTTTCCTAACGTAAGAGGGTCCAGGGCAAGACCTGGCAGGATTGACACCCGGTCCCCCGTCCCGTCTAACCCTGACACTGTTGACCGAACGGATCTACCCCTTTGACTTTCACCGGACGGGGTTTAACGAGGGACATTTTCACCTGGCTGTGATAGGCCAGCCCATAGCAACATCTTAGCACAAGGTCAGGGCCAAACAAACTGCAAGATCCCCTAGGTGTCGACCCGATACCACATTTTCCCAACATAAGAGGGCCCATGGCAAAACCTGGCGGCATTTCCACCCCCAGGTCCCCTGTCTCGTCTAACACTAACACTGTTGACTGAACAGATCTACCCCTTTGACTTTCATCGGACGGGGCTTGACCGAGGGACATTTTCACCTCGCTGTGATAGGCCAGCTCATAGCAACATCTTAGCACAAGGTCCGGGCCCAAGGAAACGCAAGATTCCCTCGGTACCGGCTCGAAGCGAAAGTTTCCCAACGTAAGAGGGCCTAGGGCAAGACCTGGCGGCATTGACACCCACCAGGTCCCCCGTCCCGTCTAACCGTGACATTGTTGAACGAACGGATCTACCCCTTCGACTTTCACAGGATGGGGTTTGAACGAGGGACATTTTCACCTGGTTGTGATAGGCCAGCCCATAGCAACATCTTAGCACAAGGTCGGGCCCAGCCCACCACAAGATTCCCTCGGTGTCGACCCGATGAGAAAGTTTCTGAACGTAAGAGGGTGCAGGGAAAGACCTGGCGGCATTGCAACCCCTAGGTCCCCCGTCCCGTCTAACCCTTGACACTGTTGACCGAACGGATCTACCCCTTTGACTTTCACCGGACGGGGTTTGACCGAGCGGCATTTTCACCTGGCTGTGATAGGCCAGCGCATAGCAACATCTTAGCACAAGGTTCGGGCCCAACAAACCGCAAGATCCCCTCGGTGTCGACCCGATGCCACATTTTCCCAATGTCAAAGGGGCCAGGGCAAAACCTGGCGGCATTGCCTCCCCCAGGTCCCCCGTCTCGTCTAACCCTAACACTGTTGACCAAACGGATCTACCCCTTTGACTTTCACCAGATGGGGTTTGACCGAGGGACATTTTCACCTGGCTGTGATAGGCCAGCCCATAGCAAACTCTTAGCACAAGGTCCGATTCGATGCGAAAGTTTCCCAGCGTAAGAGGGCCCAGGGAAAGACCTGGCGGCATTGACACCCACCAGGTCCCCCGTCCCGTCTAACCCTGACACTGTTGACCGAACGGATCTACACCTTCGACTTTCACAGGACGGGGTTTGAACGAGGGACATTTACACCTGGCTGTGATAGGTCAGCCCATAGCAACATTTTAGCACAAGGTCGGTCCCAACCCCCACAAGATTCTCTCGGTGTCGACCCGATGCGACTGTTTTCGAACGTAACAGGGTGCAGGGAAAGACCTGGCGGTATTGCCACCCCTAGGTCCCCCGTCCCGTCTAACCCCTGACACTGTTGACCGAACGGATCTACCCCTTTGACTTTCATCGGACGGGGTTTGACTGCGGGACATTTTCACCTGGGTGTGATAGGCCAGCCCATAGCAACATCTTAGCACAAGGTCTGGGCCCAACAAACCGCAAGATCCCCTCGGTGTCGACCCGATGCCACATTTTCCAAAAGTAAGAGGGCACAGAGCAAAACCTGGCGGCATTGCCACCCCCAAGTCCCCCGTCTCGTCTAACTTTGACACTGCTGACCGAACGGATCTACTCCTTTGACTTTCACCGGACGGGGTTTCACCGAGGGACATTTTCACCTGGCTGTGATAGGCCAGCCCATAGCAACATCTTAGCACAAGGTCCGGGCCCAAGCCACCGTAAGATTCCCTCGGTACCGACTCGATGCGAAAGTTTCCCAACGTAAGAGGTCCCAGGGCAAGACCTGGCAGCATTGACACCCCCCAGGTCCCCCGTCCCGTTTAACCCTGACACTGTGGACCGAATGGATCTACCCCTTTGACTTTCACCGGACGGGGTTTAACGAGGGACATTTCACCTGGCTGTGATAGGCCAGCCCATAGCAACAGCTTAGCACAAGGTAGGGCCCAACAAACTCCAAGATCCCCTCGGTGTCGACCCGATACCACATTTTCCCAACGTAAGAGGTCCCAGGGCAAAACCTGGCGGCATTGCCACCCCTAGGTCCCCCGTCTCGTCTAACACTAACACAGTTGACTGAACGGATCTACCCCTTTGACTTTCATCGGACGGGGCTTGACCGAGGGAAATTTTCACCTCGCTGTGATAGGCCAGCTCATGGCAACATCTTAGCACAAGGTCCGGGCCCAAGGCAACGCAAGATTCCCTTGGTACTGACTCGATGCGAAAGTTTCCCAATGTAAGAGGGCCTAGGGCAAGACCTGGAGGCATTGACACCCACCAGGTCCCCCTTCCCGTCTAACCGTGACATTGTTGGCCGAACGGATCTACCCCTTCGACTTTCACAGGACGGGGTTTGAACGAGTGATATTTTCACCTGGTCGTGATAGGCCAGCCCATACCGACATCTTAGCACAAGGTAGGGCCCAACCCACCACAAGATTCCCTCGGTGTCGACCCGATGCGACAGTTTCTGAACGTAAGATGGTGCAGGGAAAGACCTGGCAGCATTGCCACCCCTAGGTCCCTAGTCCCGTCTAACCCCTGACACTGTTGACCGAACGGATCTACCCCTTTGACTTTCACCGGACGGGGTTTGACCGAGGGACATTTTCACCTGGCTGTGATACGCCAGCCCATAGGAACATCTTAGCACAAGGTTTGGGCCCAACAAACCGCAAGATCCCCTCGGTGTCGACCCGATGCCACATTTTCCCAACGTAAGAGGTCCCAGGGCAAGACCTGGCAGCATTGACACCCCCCAGGTCCCTCGTCCCGTCTAACCCCTAACACTGTTGACTGAACGGATGTACCCCTTGAATTTCACTGGACGGGGTTTGACCGAGGGACATTTTCACATGGCTGTGATAGGCCAGCCCATAGCAAACTCTTAGCACAAGGTCCGGGCCCAAGCCAACGCAAGATTTCCTCGGTACCGACTCGATGAGAAAGTTTCCCAACGTAAGAGGGCCTAGGGCAAGACCTGGTGGCATTGACACCCACCAGGTCCCTCGTCCTGTCTAACCCTGACACTGTTGACCGAACGGATCTACCCCTTCGACTTTCACCGGACGGGGTTTGAACGAGGGACATTTTCTCCTGGGTGTGATAGGCCAGCCCATAGCAACATCTTAGCACAAGGTTCGGGCCCAACAAACCGCAGGATCCCCTCGGTGTCGACCCGATGCCACATTTTCCCAACGTCAGAGGGGCCATGGCAAAACCTGGCGGCATTGCCACCCCCAGGTCCCCCGTCTCGTCTATCCCTAACACTGTTGACCAAACGGATCTACCCCTTTGACTTTCACCGGATGGGGTTTGACCGAGAGACATTTTCACCTGGCTGTGATAGCCAGCCCATAGCAAACTCTTAGCACAAGGTCCGGGCCCAAGCCACCGCAAGATTCCTTCGGTACCGACTCGATGCGAAAGTTTCCCAGCGTAAGAGGGCCCAGGGCAAGACCTGGCGGCATTGACACCCACCAGGTCCCCCGTCCCGTCTAACCCTGACACTGTTGACCGAACGGATCTACCCCTTCGACTTTCACAGGACGGGGTTTGAACGAGGGACATTTACACCTGGCTGTGATAGGTTAGCCCATAGCAACATCTTAGCACAAGGTCGGGCCCAACCCCCACAAGATTCCCTTGGTGTCGACCCGATTGACTGTTTCCGAACGTAACAGGGTGCAGGGAAAGACCTGGCGGTATTGCCACCCCTAGGTCCCCCGTCCCGTCTAACCCCTGACACTGTTGACCGAACGGATCTACCCCGTTGACTTTCACCGGACATGGTTTGACCGAAGGACATTTTCACCAGGCTGTGATAGGCCAGCCCATAGCAACATCTTAGCACAAGGTCCAGGCCCAAGCCAACGCAAGATTTCCTCGGTACCGACTCGATGAGAAAGTTTCCCAACGTAAGAGGGCCTAGGGCAAGACCTGGTGGCATTAACACCCACCAGGTCCCTCGTCCTGTCTAACCCTGACACTGTTGACCGAACGGATCTACCCCTTCGACTTTCACAGGACGGGGTTTGAACGAGGGACATTTTCTCTTGGGTGTGATAGGCCAACCCATAGCAACATCTGAGCACAAGGTCAGGCCCAACCCACCACAAGATTCCCTCGGTGTCAACCCGATGCGTCAGTTTTCGAAGGTAAGAGGGTGCAGGGAAAGACCTGGTGGCATTGCCACCCCTAGGTCCCCCGTCCCGTCTAACCCCTAACACTGTTGACCGAACGGATCTACCCCTTTGACTTTCACCGGACGGGGTTTTACCGGGGGACATTTTCACCTGGCTGTGATAGGCCAGCCCATAGCAAACTCTTAGCACAAGGTCCGGGCCCAAGCCACCGCAAGATTTCCTCGGTACCGACTCGATGCGTAAGTTTCCCAACGTAAGAGGGCCCAGGGCAAGACCTCGCAGCATTGACACCCACCAGGTCCCCCGTCCCGTCTAACCCTGACACTGTTGACCGAACGGTTCTACCCCTTCGACTTTCACAGGGCGGGGTTTGACCGAGGGACATTTTCACCTGGTTGTGATAGGCCAGCCCATAGCAACATCTTAGCACAAGGTCAGGCCGTACCCACCACCAGATTCCCTCGGTGTCGACCCGATGCGACAGTTTCCGAACGTAAGAGGGTGCAGGGAAAGACCTGGCAGCATTGCCACCCCTAGGTCCCCCGTCCCGTCTAACCCCTAAAATTGTTGACCGAACGGATATACCCCTTTGAGTTTCATCGAACGGGGTGTGACCGAGGGACATTTTCACCTCGCTGTGATAGGCCAGCACATACCAACATCTTAGCACAAGGTTCGGGCCCAACAAACCGCAAGATCCCCTCGGTGTCGACCCGATGCCACATTTTCCCAACGTAAGAGGGGCTAGGGCAAAACCTGGCGGCATTGCCACCCCCAGGTCCCCCGTCTCGTCTAACCCTAACACTGTTGACCAAACGGATCTACCCCTTTGACTTTCACCGGACGGGGTTTAACGAGGGACATTTTCACCTGGCTGTGATAGGCCAGCCCATACCAACATCTTAGCACAAGGTCGGGCCCAACCCACCACAAGATTCCCTCAGTGTCGACCCGATGCGACAGTTTCTGAACATAAGAGGGTGTAGGGAAAGACCTGGCGGCATTACCACCCCTAGGTCCCCCGTCCCGTCTAACCCCTAACACTGTTGACTGAACGGATGTACCCCTTTGAATTTCACCGTACGGGGTTTGACTGAGGGACATTTTCACCTGGTTGTGATAGGCCAGCCCATAGCAATATCTCAGCACAAGATCCGGGCCCAACAAACCGCAAGATCCCCTCGGTGTCGACCTGATGCCACATTTTCCCAATGTAAGAGGGCCCAGGGCAAAACCTAGCGGCATTATCACCCTCAGGTCCCCCGTCCCGTCTAACCCTAACACTGTTGACCAAACGGATCTACCTCTTTGACTTTCACCGGACAGGGTTTGACCGAGGGACATTTTTACCTAGCTGTGATAGGCCAGCCCATAGCAACATCTTAGCAAAAGGTCCAGGCCCAAGCCACCGCAAGATTTCCTCGGTACCGACTCGATGTGAAAGTTTCCCAACGTAAGAGGGCCTAGGGCAAGACCTGGCGACATTGACACCCACCAGGTCCCTCGTCGTGTCTAACCCTGACACTGTTGACCGAACGGATCTACCCCTTCGACTTTCACAGGACGGGGTTTGAACGAGGGACATTTTCTCCTCGGTGTGATAGGCCAACCCATAGCAACATCTTAGCACAAGGTCAGGCCCAACCCACCACAAGATTCCCTCGGTGTCGACCCGATGCGTCAGTTTTCGAAGGTAAGAGGGTGCAGGGAAGGACCTGGTGGCATTGCCACCCCTAGGTCCCCTGTCCCGTCTAACCCCTAACACTGTTGACTGAACGGATCTAGCTCTTTGACTTTAACCGGACGGGGTTTGACCGAGGGACATTTTCACCTACCTGTGATAGGCCAGCCCATAGCAACATCTTCGCACAAGGTCCGGGCCCAACAAACCGCAAGATCCCCTCGGTGTCGACCGGATGTCACATTTTCCAAACGTAAGAGGGCACAGGGCAATACCTGGCGGCATTGCAACCCCCAGGTTCCCCATCTCGTCTAACCCTAACACTGTTGACCGAACGGATCTACCCCTTTGACTTTCATCGGACGGGGTTTGACCGAGGGACATTTTCACCTCGCTGTGATAGGCCAACCCATAGCAACATCTTAGCACAAGGTTCGGGCCTAAGCCACCGCAAGATTCCCTCGGTACCAACTTGATGCAAAAGTTTCCCAACGTAAGAGGGCCCAGGCCAAGACCTGGCGGCGTTGACACCCACCAGGTCCCCCGTCCCGTCTAACCCTGACACTATTGACCGAACGGATCTACCCCTTCGACTTTCACAGGCTGGGGTTTGAACGAGGGACATTTTCAACTGGCCGTGATAGGCCAGCCCATAGCAACATCTTAGCACAAGGTTGGGCCCAACCCACCACAAGATTCCCTCAGTATTGACCCGATGCGACAGTTTCTGAACATAAGAGGGTGTAGGGAAAGACCTGGCGGCATTGCCACCCCTAGGTCCCCCGTCCCGTCTAACCCCTAACACTGTTGACTGAACGGATCTACCCCTTTGACTTTCACCGGACAAGGTTTGACCGAGCGACATTTTCACCTGGCTGTGATAGGCCAGCCCATAGCAACATCTTAGCACAAGGTCTAGGCCCAAGCCACCGCAAGATTTCCTCGATACCGACTCGATGCGAAAGTTTACCAACGTAAGAGGGCCTAGGGCAAGACCTGGCGGCATTGACACCCACCAGGTCCCTCGTCCTGTCTAACCCTGACACTGTTGACCGAACGGATCTACCCCTTCGACTTTCACAGGACGGGGTTTGAATGAGGGATATTTTCTCCTGGGTGTGATGGGCCAACCCATAGCAACATCTTAGCACAAGGTCAGGCCCAACCCACCACAAGATTCCTTCGGTGTCGACCCAATGCGTCAGTTTTCAAAGGTAAGAGGGTGCAGGGAAAGACCTGGTGGCATTGCCACCCCTAGGTCCCCCGTCCCGTCTAACCCCTAACACTGTTGACCGAACGGATCTACCCCTTTGACTTTCACCGGACGGGGTTTGACTGAGGGACATTTTCACCTGGCTGTGATAGGCCAGCCCATAGCAAACTCTTAGCACAAGGTCCGGGCCCAAGCCACCGCAAGATTCCCTCGGTACCGACCCGATGCGAAAGTTTCCCAACGTAAGAGGGCCCAGGGCAAGACCTCGCGGCATTGACACCCACCAGGTCCCCCGTCCCGTCTAACCCTGACACTGTTGACCGAACGGTTCTACCCCTTCGATTTTCACAGGACGGGGTTTGAACGAGGGACATTTTCACCTGGTTGTGATAGGCCAACCCATAGCAACATCTTAGCACAAGGTCAGGCCGTACCCACCACAAGATTCCCTCGGTGTCGACCCGATGCAAAAGTTTCCGAACGTAAGAGGGTGCAGGGAAAGACCTGGCAGCATTGCCACCCCTAGGTCCCCCGTCCCGTCTAACCCCTGACATTGTTGACCGAACGGATATACCCCTTTGACTTTCACCGGACGGGGTTTGACCGAGGGACATTTTCACCTCGCTGTGATAGGCCAGCACATAGCAACATCTTAGCACAAGGATCGGGCCCAACAAACCGCAAGATCCCCTCGGTGTCGACCCAATGCCACATTTTCCCAACGTAAGAGGGGCCAGGGCAAAACCTGGTGGCTTTGCCACCCCCAGGTCCCACGTCTCCTCTAAACCTAACACTGTTGACCAAACGGATCTACCCCTTTGACTTTCACCGGACAGGGTTTGACCGAGGGACATTTTCACCCGGCTGTGATAGGCCAGCCCATAGCAAACTCTTAGCACAAGGTCCGGGCCCAAGCCACCGCAAGATTCCCGCGGTACCGACTCGATGCGAGAGTTTCCTAACGTAAGAGGGTCCAGGGCAAGACCTGGCAGGATTGACACCCGGTCCCCCGTCCCGTCTAACCCTGACACTGTTGACCGAACGGATCTACCCCTTTGACTTTCACCGGACGGGGTTTAACGAGGGACATTTTCACCTGGCTGTGATAGGCCAGCCCATAGCAACATCTTAGCACAAGGTCAGGGCCCAACAAACTGCAAGATCCCCTCGGTGTCGACCCGATACCACATTTTCCCAACATAAGAGGGCCCATGGCAAAACCTGGCGGCATTTCCACCCCCAGGTCCCCCGTCTCGTCTAACACTAACACTGTTGACCGAACGGATCTACCCCTTTGACTTTCATCGGACGGGGCATGACCGAGGGACATTTTCACCTCGCTGTGATAGGCCAGCACATAGCAACATCTTAGCACAAGGATCGGGCCCAACAAACCGCAAGATCCCCTCGGTGTCGACCCAATGCCACATTTTCCCAACGTAAGAGGGGCCAGGGCAAAACCTGGTGGCTTTGCCACCCCCAGGTCCCACGTCTCCTCTAAACCTAACACTGTTGACCAAACGGATCTACCCCTTTCACTTTCACCGGACAGGCTTTGACCGAGGGACATTTTCACCCGGCTGTGATAGGCCAGCCCATAGCAAACTCTTAGCACAAGGTCCGGGCCCAAGCCACCGCAAGATTCCCGCGGTACCGACTCGATGCGAGAGTTTCCTAACGTAAGAGGGTCCAGGGCAAGACCTGGCAGGATTGACACCCGGTCCCCCGTCCCGTCTAACCCTGACACTGTTGACCGAACGGATCTACCCCTTTGACTTTCACCGGATGGGGTTTAACGAGGGACATTTTCACCTGGCTGTGATAGGCCAGCCCATAGCAACATCTTCGCACAAGGTCAGGGCCCAACAAACTGCAAGATCCCCTCGGTGTCGACCCGATACCACATTTTCCCAACATAAGAGGGCCCATGGCAAAACCTGGCGGCATTTCCACCCCCAGGTCCCCCGTCTCGTCTAACACTAACACTGTTGACTGAACGGATCTACCCCTTTGACTTTCATCGGACGGGGCTTGACCGAGGGACATTTTCACCTCGCTGTGATAGGCCAGCTCATAGCAACATCTTAGCACAAGGTCCGGGCCCAAGGCAACGCAAGATTCCCACGGTACCGACTCGATGTGAAAGTTTCCCAACGTAAGAGGGCCTAGGGAAAGACCTGGCGGCATTGACACCCACCAGGTCCCCCGTCCCGTCTAACCATGACATTGTTGATCGAACGGATCTACCCCTTCGACTTTCACAGGACGGGGTTTGAACGAGGGACATTTTCACCTGGTTGTGATAGGCCAGCCCATAGCAACATCTTAGCACAAGGTCGGGCCCAGCCCACCACAAGATTCCCTCGGTGTCGACCCGATGCGACAGTTTCCGAACGTAAGAGGGTGCAGGGAAAGACCTGGCGGCATTGCAACCCCTAGGTCCCCTGTCCCGTCTAACCCTTGACACTGTTGACCGAACGGATCTACCCCTTTGACTTTCACCGGACGGGGTTTGACCGAGCGACATTTTCACCTGGCTGTGATAGGCCAGCGCATAGCAACATCTTAGCACAAGGTTCGGGCCCAACAAACAGCAAGATCCCCTCGGTGTCGACCCGATGCCTCATTTTCCCAACGTCAAAGGGGCCAGGGCAAAACCTGGCGGCATTGCCTCCCCCAGGTCCCCCGTCTCGTCTAACCCTAACACTGTTGACCAAACGGATCTACCCCTTTGAATTTCACCGGATGGGGTTTGACCGAGGGACATTTTCACCTGGCTGTGATAGGCCAGCTCATGGCAACATCTTAGCACAAGGTCCGGGCCCAAGGCAACGCAAGATTCCCTTGCTACCGACTCGATGCGAAAGTTTCCCAATGTAAGAGGGCCTAGGGCAAGACCTGGAGGCATTGACACCCACCAGGTCCCCCTTCCCGTCTAACCGTGACATTGTTGACCGAACGGATCTACCCCTTCGACTTTCACAGGACGGTGTTTGAACGAGTGATATTTTCACCTGGTTGTGATAGGCCAGCCCATAGCAACATCTTAGCACAAGGTAGGGCCCAACCCACCACAAGATTCCCTCGGTGTCGACCCGATGCGACAGTTTCCGAACGTAAGATGGTGCAGGGAAAGACCTGGCAGCATTGCCACCCCTAGGTCCCCAGTCCCGTCTAACCCCTGACACTGTTGACCGAACGGATCTACCCCTTGGACTTTCACCGGACGGGGTTTGACCGAGGGACATTTTCACCTGGCTGTGATACGCCAGCCCATAGCAACATCTTAGCACAAGGTTCGGGCCCAACAAACCGCAAGATCCCCTCGGTGTCGACCCGATGCCACATTTTCCCAACGTAAGAGGGGCCAGGGCAAAACTTGGAGGCATTGCCACCCCCAGGTCCGCCGTCTCGTCTAACCCTAAGACTATTGACCAAACGGATCTACCCCTTTGACTTTCACCGGAAGGGTTTCACCGAGGGACATTTTCAACTGGGTGTGATAGGCCAGCCCATAGCAAACTCTTAGCACAAGGTCCGGGCCCAAGCCACCGCAAGATTCCCTCGGTACCGACTCGATGCGAAAGTTTCCCAACGTAAGAGGGCCCAGGGCATGACCTGCCGGCATTGACACCCACCAGGTCCCCCGTCCCGTCTAACCCTGACACTGTTGACCGAACGGATCTACCCCTTCGACTTTCACAGGACGGGGTTTGAACGAGGGACATTTTCACCAGGCTATGATATGCCAGCCCATAGCAACATCTTAGCACAAGGCCGGGCCAAACCCTCACAAGATTCCCTCGGTGTCGACCCGATGCGACAGTTTCCGAAAGTAAGAGGGTGCAGGGAAAGACCTGGCGGCATTGCCACCCCTAGGTCCCCCGTCCCGTCTAACCCGTGACACTATTGACTGAACGGATCTATCTCTTTGACTTTCACCGGACGGGGTTTGACCGAGGGACATTTTCACCTGGCTATGATAGGCCAGCCCATAGCAACATCTTCGCATAAGGTTCGAGCCCAACAAACCGCAAGATGGTGTCGACCCGGTGCCACATTTTCCAAACGTAAGAGGGCACAGGGCAAAACCTGGCGGCATTGCCACCCCCAGGTTCCCTATCTCGTCTAACCCTAACACTGTTGACCGAACGGATCTATCTCTTTGACTTTCATCGGACGGGGTTTGACCGAGGGACATTTTCACCCCGCTGTGATAGGCCAACCCATAGCAACATCTTAGCACAAGGTTCGGGCCCAAGCCACCGCAAGATTCCCTCGGTACCGACTCGATGCGAAAGTTTCCAAACGTAAGAGGGCCCAGGGCAAGACCTGGCGGCATTGACACCACGAGGTCCCCCGTGTAGTCTAACCCTGACACTATTGACCGAACGGATCTACCCCTTCGACTTTCACCGGACGGGGTTTGACCGAGGGAAATTTTCACCTGGCTGTGATAGGCCAGCCCATAGCAACATCTTAGCACAAGGTCCGGGCCCAAGCCACCGCAAGATTCCCTCGGTACCGACTCGATGCGAAAGTTTCCCAACGTAAGAGGGCCCAGGGCAAGACCTGGCAGCATTGACACCCACCAGGTTCCCCGTCCCGTCTAACCCTGACACTGTTGACCGAACGGATCTACCCCTTTGACTTTCACCGGACGGGGTTTAACGAGGGACATTTTCACCTGGCTGTGATAGGCCATCCCATAGCAACATCTTAGCACAAGGTAGGGCCCAACAAACTGCAAGATCCCCTCGGTGTCGACCAAATACCACATTTTTTCAAGGTAAGAGGGCCCAGGGCAAAACCTGGCGGCATTGCCACCCCCAGGTCCCCCGTCTCGTCTAACACTAACACTGTTGACTAAACGGATCTACCCCTTTGACTTTCATCGGACGGGGTTTGACCGAGGGACATTTTCACCTCGCTGTGATACGCCAGCTCATAGCAACATCTGAGCACAAGGTCCGGGCCCAAGCCAACGCAAGATTCCCTCAGAACTGACTCGATGCGAAAGTTTCCCAACGTAAGAGGGCCTAGGGCAAGACCTAGCGCTATTGACACCCACCAGGTCCCCCTTCCCGTCTAACCCTAACACTATTGACCGAACGGATCTACCCCTTCGACTTTCACAGGACGGGGTTTGAAGGAGTGACATTTTCACCTGGTTGTGATAGGCCAGCCCATAGCAACATCTTAGCACAAGGTAGGGCCCAACCCACCACAAGATTCCCTCGGTGTCGACCCGATGCGACAGTTTCCGAACGTAAGATGGTGCAGGGAAAGACCTGGCAGCATTGCCACCCCTAGGTCCCCCATCCCGTCTAACCCCTAACACTGTTGACCGAACGGTTCTACCCCTTTGACTTTCACCGGACGGGGTTTGACCGAGGGACATTTTCACCTGGCTGTGATAGGCTAGCCCATAGCAACATCTTAGCACGAGGTTCGGGCCCAACAAACTGCAAGATCCCCTCGGTGTCGACCCGATGCCACATTTTCCCAACGTAAGAGGGGCCAGGGCAAAACTTGGCGGCATTGCGACCCCAGGTCCCTCGTCTCTTCTAACCCTAACACTATTGACCAAACGGATCTACCCCTTTGACTTTCATCGGAAGGGTTTGACTGAGGGACATTTTCACCTGGCTGTGATAGGCCAGCCCATAGCAACATCTTAGCACAAGGTCCGGGCCCAAGCCACCGCAAGATTTCCTCGGTACCGACTCGATGCGAAAGTTTCCCAACGTAAGAGGGCCCAGGGCAAGACCTGGCGGCATTGACACCCACTAGTTCCCCCGTCCTGTCTAACCCTGACACTGTGGACCGAACGGATCTACCCCTTCAACTTTCACTGGACGGGGTTTGAACAAGGGACATTTTCACCTGGGTGTGATAGGCCAGTCCTTAGCAACATCTTAGAACAAGGTCAGGCCCAACCCACCACAAGATTCCCTCGATGTCGACCCGATGCGTCAGTTTCCGAACGTAAGAGGGTGCAGGGAAAGACCTGGTGCATTGCCACCCCTAGGTCTCCCGTCCCGTCTAACCCCTGACACTGTTGACCAAACGGAACTAACCCTTTCACTTTCACCGGACGGGGTTTGACCGAGGGACATTTTCACCTGGCTATGATAGGCTAGCCCATAGCAACAACTTAGCACAAGGTCCAGGCCCAACCCACCGCAAGATCCCCTCGGTATAGACCCGATGTGACAGTTTCCAAATGTAAGAGGGGCCAGGGCAAAACCTGGCGACATTGCCACCCCCTAGGTCCCCCATCCCGTCTAACCCTGACACTGTTGACCGAACGGATCTACCCCTTCAACTTTCATAGTACGGGGTTTAAACGAGGGACATTTTCACCTGGTTGTGATAGGTCAGCCCATAGCAACATCTTAGCACAAGGTCAGGCCCAACCCACCACAAGATTCCCTCGGTGTCGACCGATGCGACAGTTTCCGAACGTAAGAGGGTGCAGGGAAAGACCTGGCGGCATTACAACCCCTAGGTCCCCCGTCCCATCTAACCCTTGACACTGTTGACCGAACGGATCTACCCTTTGACTTTCACCAGACGGGGTTTGACCGACGGACATTTTCACCTGGCTGTGATAGGCCAACCCATAGCAACATCTTAGCACAAGGTTCGGGCCCAACAAACCGCAAGATCCCCTCGGTGTCGACCCGATGCCACATTTTCCCAACGTCAGAGGAGCCATGGCAAAACCTGGCGGCATTGCCACCCCCAGGTCCCCCGTCTCGTCTAACCCTAACACTGTTGACCAAACGGATCTACCCCTTTGACTTTCACTGGATGGGGTTTGACCGAGGGACATTTTCACCTAGCTGTGATAGGCCAGCCCATAGCAAACTCTTAGCACAAGGTCCAGGCCCAAGCCACCGCAAGATTCCCTCGGTACCGACTCGATGCGAAAGTTTCCCAACGTAAGAGGGCCCAGGGCAAGACCTGGCAGCATTGACACCCACCAGGTCCCCCGTCCCGTCTAACCCTGACACTGTTGACACAACGGATCTACCCCTTTGACTTTCACCGGACGGGGTTTAACGAGGGACATTTTCACCTGGCTGTGATAGGCCAGCCCATACCAACATCTTAGCACAAGGTCGGGCCCAACCCACCACAAGATTCCCTCAGTGTCGACCCGATGCGACAGTTTCTGAACATAAGAGGGTGTAGGGAAAGACCTGGCGGCATTACCACCCCTAGGTCCCCCGTCACGTCTAACCCCTAACACTGTTGACTGAACGGATGTACGCCTTTGAATTTCACCGGACGGGGTTTGACTGGGGGACATTTTCACCTGGTTGTGATAGGCCAGCCCATAGTAATATCTCAGCACAAGATCCGGGCCCAACAAACCGCAAGATCCCCTCGGTGTCGACCTGATGCCACATTTTCCCAATGTAAGAGGGCCCAGGGCAAAACCTAGCGGCATTATCACCCTCAGGTCCCCCGTCCCGTCTAACCCTAACACTGTTGACCAAACGGATCTACCTCTTTGACTTTCACCGGACAGGGTTTGACCGAGGGACATTTTTACCTAGCTGTGATAGGCCAGCCAATAGCAACATCTTAGCAAAAGGTCCAGGCCCAAGCCACCGCAAGATTTCCTCGGTACCGACTCGATGTGAAAGTTTCCCAACATAAGAGGGCCTAGGGCAAGACCTGGCGACATTGACACCCACCAGGTCCCTCGTCGTGTCTAACCCTGACACTGTTGACCGAATGGATCTACCCCTTCGACTTTCACAGGACGGGGTTTGAACGAGGGACATTTTCTCCTCGGTGTGATAGGCCAACCCATAGCAACATCTTAGCACAAGGTCAGGCCCAACCCACCACAAGATTCCCTCGGTGTCGACCCGATGCGTCAGTTTTCGAAGGTAAGAGGGTGCAGGGAAGGACCTGGTGGCATTGCCACCCCTAGGTCCCCTGTCCCGTCTAACCCCTAACACTGTTGACTGAACGGATCTAGCTCTTTGACTTTAACCGGACGGGGTTTGACCGAGGGACATTTTCACCTGCCTGTGATAGGCCAGCCCATAGCAACATCTTCGCACAAGGTCCGGGCCCAACAAACCGCAAGATCCCCTCGGTGTCGACCGAATGTCACATTTTCCAAACGTAAGAGGGCACAGGGCAAAACCTGGCGGCATTGCAACCCCCAGGTTCCCCATCTCGTCTAACCGTAACACTGTTGACCGAACGGATCTACCCCTTTGACTTTCATCGGACGGGGTTTGACCGAGGGACATTTTCACCTCGCTGTGATAGGCCAACCCATAGCAACATCTTAGCACAAGGTTCGGGCCTAAGCCACCGCAAGATTCCCTCGGTACCAACTTGATGCAAAAGTTTCCCAACGTAAGAGGGCCCAGGCCAAGACCTGGCAGCATTGACACCCACCAGGTTCCCCGTCCCGTCTAACCCTGACACTGTTGACCGAACGGATCTACCCCTTCGACTTTCACCGGACGGGGTTTGACCGAGGGAAATTTTCACCTGGCTGTGATAGGCCAGCCCATAGCAACATCTTAGCACAAGGTCCGGGCCCAAGCCACCGCAAGATTCCCTCGGTACCGACTCGATGCGAAAGTTTCCCAACGTAAGAGGGCCCAGGGCAAGACCTGGCAGCATTGACACCAACCAGGTTCCCCGTCCCGTCTAACCCTGACACTGTTGACCGAACGGATCTACCCCTTTGACTTTCACCGGACGGGGTTTAACGAGGGACATTTTCACCTGGCTATGATATGCCATCCCATAGCAACAGCTTAGCACAAGGTAGGGCCCAACAAACTGCAAGATCCCCTCGGTGTCGACCAAATACCACATTTTTTCAAGGTAAGAGGGCCCAGGGCAAAACCTAGCGGCATTGCCACCCCCAGGTCCCCCGTCTCGTCTAACACTAACACTGTTGACTAAACGGATCTACCCCTTTGACTTTCATCGGACGGGGTTTGACCGAGGGACATTTTCACCTTGCTGTGATACGCCAGCTCATAGCAACATCTGATCACAAGGTCCGGGCCCAAGCCAACGCAAGATTCCCTCAGAACTGACTCGATGCGAAAGTTTCCCAACGTAAGAGGGCCTAGGGCAAGACCTAGCGCTATTGACACCCACCAGGTCCCCCTTCCCGTCTAACCCTAACACTATTGACCGAACGGATCTACCCCTTCGACTTTCACAGGACGGGGTTTGAAGGAGTGACATTTTCACCTGGTTGTGATAGGCCAGCCCATAGCAACATCTTAGCACAAGGTAGGGCCCAACCCACAACAAGATTCCCTCGGTGTCGACCCGATGCGACAGTTTCCGAACGTAAGATGGTGCAGGGAAAGACCTGGCAGCATTGCCACCCCTAGGTCCCCCATCCCGTCTAACCCCTGACACTGTTGACCGAACGGTTCTACCCCTTTGACTTTCACCGGACGGGGTTTGACCGCGGGACATTTTCACCTGGCTGTGATAGGCCAGCCCATAGCAACATCTTAGCACGAGGTTCAGGCCCAACAAACCGCAAGATCCCCTCGGTGTCGACCCGATGCCACATTTTCCCAACGTAAGAGGGGCCAGGGCAAAACTTGGCGGCATTGCGACCCCCAGGTCCCTCGTCTCATCTAACCCTAACACTATTGACCAAACGGATCTACCCCTTTGACTTTCATCGGAAGGGTTTGACCGAGGGACATTTTCACCTGGCTGTGATAGGCCAGCCCATAGCAACATCTTAGCACAAGGTCCGGGCCCAAGCCACCGTAAGATTTCCTCGGTACCGACTCGATGCGAAAGTTTCCCAACGTAAGAGGGCCCAGGGCAAGACCTGGCGGCATTGACACCCACTAGTTCCCCCGTCCTGTCTAACCCTGACACTATGGACCGAACGGATCTACCCCTTCAACTTTCACTGGACGGGGTTTGAACGAGGGACATTTTCACCTGGGTGTGATAGGCCAGTCCATAGCAACATCTTAGAACAAGGTCAGGCCCAACCCACCACAAGATTCCCTCGATGTCGACCCGATGCGTCAGTTTCCGAACGTAAGAGGGTGCAGGGAAAGACCTGGTGCATTGCCACCCCTAGGTCTCCCGTCCCGTCTAACCCCTGACACTGTTGACCAAACGGAACTAACCCTTTCACTTTCACCGGACGGGGTTTGACCGAGGGACATTTTCACCTGGCTATGATAGGCTAGCCCATAGCAACAACTTAGCACAAGGTCCAGGCCCAACCCACCGCAAGATCCCCTCGGTATAGACCCGATGTGACAGTTTCCAAATGTAAGAGGGGCCAGGGCAAAACCTGGCGACATTGCCACCCCCTAGGTCCCCCATCCCGTCTAACCCTGACACTGTTGACCGAATGGATCTACCCCTTCAACTTTCATAGTACGGGGTTTGAACGAGGGACATTTTCACCTGGTTGTGATAGGCCAGCCCATAGCAACATCTTAGCACAAGGTCAGGCCCAACCCACCACAAGATTCCCTCGGTGTCGACCGATGCGACAGTTTCCGAACGTAAGAGGGTGCAGGGAAAGACCTGGCGGCATTACAACCCCTAGGTCCCCCGTCCCATCTAACCCTTGACACTGTTGACCGAACGGATCTACCCTTTGACTTTCACCAGACGGGGTTTGACCGACGGACATTTTCACCTGGCTGTGATAGGCCAACCCATAGCAACATCTTAGCACAAGGTTCGGGCCCAACAAACCGCAAGATCCCCTCGGTGTCGACCCGATGCCACATTTTCCCAACGTCAGAGGAGCCATGGCAAAACCTGGCGGCATTGCCACCCCCAGGTCCCCCGTCTCGTCTAACCCTAACACTGTTGACCAAACGGATCTACCCCTTTGACTTTCACCGGATGGGGTTTGACCGAGGGACATTTTCACCTAGCTGTGATAGGCCAGCCCATAGCAAACTCTTAGCACAAGGTCCAGGCCCAAGCCACCGCAAGATTCCCTCGGTACCGACTCGATGCGAAAGTTTCCCATCGTAAGAGGGCCCAGGGCAAGACCTGGCAGCATTGACACCCACCAGGTCCCCCGTGCCGTCTAACCCTGACACTGTTGACCGAACGGATCTACCCCTTTGACTTTCACCGGACGGGGTTTAACGAGGGACATTTTCACCTGGCTGTGATAGGCCAGCCCATACCAACACCTTAGCACAAGGTCGGGCCCAACCCACCACAAGATTCCCTCCGTGTCGACCCGATGCGACAGTTTCTGAACATAAGAGGATGTAGGGAAAGACCTGGCGGCATTACCACCCCTAGGTCCCCCGTCACGTCTAACCCCTAACACTGTTGACTGAACGGATGTACCCCTTTGAATTTCACCGGACGAGGTTTGACTGAGGGACATTTTCACCTGGTTGTGATAGGCCAGCCCATAGCAATATCTCAGCACAAGATCCGGGGCCAACAAACCGCAAGATCCCCTCGGTGTCGACCTGATGCCACATTTCCCCAATGTAAGAGGGCCCAGGGCAAAACCTAGCGGCATTATCACCCTCAGGTCCCCCGTCCCGTCTAACCCTAACACTGTTGACCAAACGGATCTACCTCTTTGACTTTCACCGGACAGGGTTTGACCGAGGGACATTTTTACCTAGCTGTGATAGGCTAGCCAATAGCAACATCTTAGCAAAAGGTCCAGGCCCAAGCCACCGCAAGATTTCCTCGGTACCGACTCGATGTGAAAGTTTCCCAACGTAAGAGGGCCTAGGGAAAGACCTGGCGACATTGACACCCACCAGGTCCCTCGTCGTGTCTAACCCTGACACTGTTGACCGAATGGATCTACCCCTTCGACTTTCACAGGACGGGGTTTGAACGAGGGACATTTTCTCCTCGGTGTGATAGGCCAACCCATAGCAACATCTTAGCACAAGGTCAGGCCCAACCCACCACAAGATTCCCTCGGTGTCGACCCGATGCGTCAGTTTTCGAAGGTAAGAGGGTGCAGGGAAGGACCTGGTGGCATTGCCACCCCTAGGTCCCCTGTCCCGTCTAACCCCTAACACTGTTGACTGAACGGATCTAGCTCTTTGACTTTAACCGGACGGGGTTTGACCGAGGGACATTTTCACCTGCCTGTGATAGGCCAGCCCATAGCAACATCTTCGCACAAGGTCCGGGCCCAACAAACCGCAAGATCCCCTCGGTGTCGACCGGATGTCACATTTTCCAAACGTAAGAGGGCACAGGGCAAAACCTGGCGGCATTGCAACCCCCAGGTTCCCCATCTCGTCTAACCGTAACACTGTTGACCGAACGGATCTACCCCTTTGACTTTCATCGGACGGGGTTTGACCGAGGGACATTTTCACCTCGCTGTGATAGGCCAACCCATAGCAACATCTTAGCACAAGGTTCGGGCCTAAGCCACCGCTAGATTCCCTCGGTACCAACTTGATGCAAAAGTTTCCCAACGTAAGAGGGCCCAGGCCAAGACCTGGCGGCGTTGACACCCACCAGGTCCCCCGTCCCGTCTAACCCTGACACTATTGACCGAACGGATCTACCCCTTCGACTTTCACAGGCTGGGGTTTGAACGAGGGACATTTTCAACTGGCCGTGATAGGCCAGCCCATAGCAACATCTTAGCACAAGGTTGGGCCCAACCCACCACAAGATTCCCTCAGTATTGACCCGATGCGACAGTTTCTGAACATAAGAGGGTGTAGGGAAAGACCTGGCGGCATTGCCACCCCTAGGTCCCCCGTCCCGTCTAACCCCTAACACTGTTGACTGAACGGATCTACCCCTTTGACTTTCACCGGACAGGGTTTGACCGAGCGACATTTTCACCTGGCTGTGATAGGCCAGCCCATAGCAACATCTTAGCACAAGGTCCAGGCCCAAGCCACCGCAAGATTTCCTCGATACCGACTCGATGCGAAAGTTTACCAACGTAAGAGGGCCTAGGGCAAGACCTGGCGGCATTGACACCCACCAGGTCCCTCGTCCTGTCTAACCCTGACACTGTTGACCGAACGGATCTACCCCTTCGACTTTCACAGGACGGGGTTTGAATAAGGGATATTTTCTCCTGGGTGTGATGGGCCAACCCATAGCAACATCTTAGCACAAGGTCAGGCCCAACCCACCACAAGATTCCTTCGGTGTCGACCCAATGCGTCATTTTTCGAAGGTAAGAGGGTGCAGGGAAAGACCTGGTGGCATTGCCACCCCTAGGTCCCCCGTCCCGTCTAACCCGTAACACTGTTGACCGAACGGATCTACCCCTTTGACTTTCATCGGACGGTGTTTGACCGAGGGACATTTTCACCTCGCTGTGATAGGCCAACCCATAGCAACATCTTAGCACAAGGTTCGGGCCTAAGCCACCGCAACATTCCCTCGGTACCAACTTGATGCAAAAGTTTCCCAACGTAAGAGGGCCCAGGCCAAGACCTGGCAGCATTGACACCCACCAGGTTCCCCGTCCCGTCTAACCCTGACACTGTTGACCGAACGGATCTACCCCTTCGA
Source organism: Hordeum marinum (assembly GCA_022496015.1). Classification (NCBI taxonomy): domain Eukaryota; kingdom Viridiplantae; phylum Streptophyta; class Magnoliopsida; order Poales; family Poaceae; genus Hordeum; species Hordeum marinum. The sequence continues at coordinate 7,378 of JAAAWK010000274.1, read as the reverse complement.
CTTTCACCGGACGGGGTTTGACCGAGGGAAATTTTCACCTCGCTGTGATAGGCCAGCCCATAGCAACATCTTAGCACAAGGTCCGGGCCCAAGCCACCGCAAGATTCCCTCGGTACCGACTCGATGCGAAAGTTTCCCAACGTAAGAGGGCCCAGGGCAAGACCTGGCAGCATTGACACCAACCAGGTTCCCCGTCCCGTCTAACCCTGACACTGTTGACCGAACGGATCTACCCCTTTGACTTTCACCGGACGGGGTTTAACGAGGGACATTTTCACCTGGCTGTGATATGCCATCCCATAGCAACATCTTAGCACAAGGTAGGGCCCAACAAACTGCAAGATCCCCTCGGTGTCGACCAAATACCACATTTTTTCAAGGTAAGAGGGCCCAGGGCAAAACCTGGCGGCATTGCCACCCCCAGGTCCCCCGTCTCGTCTAACACTAACACTGTTGACTAAACGGATCTATCCCTTTGACTTTCATCGGACGGGGTTTGACCGAGGGACATTTTCACCTCGCTGTGATACGCCAGCTCATAGCAACATCTGAGCACAAGGTCCGGGCCCAAGCCAACGCAAGATTCCCTCAGAACTGACTCGATGCGAAAGTTTCCCAACGTAAGAGGGCCTAGGGCAAGACCTAGCGCTATTGACACCCACCAGGTCCCCCTTCCCGTCTAACCCTAACACTATTGACCGAACGGATCTACCCCTTCGACTTTCACAGGACGGGGTTTGAAGGAGTGACATTTTCACCTGGTTTCGATAGGCCAGCCCATAGCAACATCTTAGCACAAGGTAGGGCCCAACCCACAACAAGATTCCCTCGGTGTCGACCCGATGCGACAGTTTCCGAACGTAAGATGGTGCAGGGAAAGACCTGGCAGCATTGCCACCCCTAGGTCCCCCATCCCGTCTAACCCCTGACACTGTTGACCGAACGGTTCTACCCCTTTGACTTTCACCGGACGGGGTTTGACCGAGGGACATTTTCACCTGGCTGTGATAGGCCAGCCCATAGCAACATCTTAGCACGAGGTTCGGGCCCAACAAACCGCAAGATCCCCTCGGTGTCGACCCGATGCCACATTTTCCCAACGTAAGAGGGGCCAGGGCAAAACTTGGCGGCATTGCGACCCCCAGGTCCCTCGTCTCATCTAACCCTAACACTATTGACCAAACGGATCTACCCCTTTGACTTTCATCGGAAGGGTTTGACCGAGGGACATTTTCACCTGGCTGTGATAGGCCAGCCCATAGCAACATCTTAGCACAAGGTCCGGGCCCAAGCCACCGCAAGATTTCCTCGGTACCGACTCGATGCGAAAGTTTCCCAACGTAAGAGGGCCCAGGGCAAGACCTGGCGGCATTGACACCCACTAGTTCCCCCGTCCTGTCTAACCCTGACACTATGGACCGAACGGATCTACCCCTTCAACTTTCACTGGACGGGGTTTGAACGAGGGACATTTTCACCTGGGTGTGATAGGCCAGTCCATAGCAACATCTTAGAACAAGGTCAGGCCCAACCCACCACAAGATTCCCTCGATGTCGACCCGATGCGTCAGTTTCCGAACGTAAGAGGGTGCAGGGAAAGACCTGGTGCATTGCCACCCCTAGGTCTCCCGTCTCGTCTAACCCCTGACACTGTTGACCAAACGGAACTAACCCTTTCAGTTTCACCGGACGGGGTTTGACCGAGGGACATTTTCACCTGGCTATGATAGGCTAGCCCATAGCAACAACTTAGCACAAGGTCCAGGCCCAACCCACCGCAAGATCCCCTCGGTATAGACCCGATGTGACAGTTTCCAAATGTAAGAGGGGCCAGGGCAAAACCTGGCGACATTGCCACCCCCTAGGTCCCCCATCCCGTCTAACCCTGACACTGTTGACCGAACGGATCTACCCCTTCAACTTTCATAGTACGGGGTTTGAACGAGGGACATTTTCACCTGGTTGTGATAGGCCAGCCCATAGCAACATCTTAGCACAAGGTCAGGCCCAACCCACCACAAGATTCCCTCGGTGTCGACCGATGCGACAGTTTCCGAACGTAAGAGGGTGCAGGGAAAGACCTGGCGGCATTACAACCCCTAGGTCCCCCGTCCCATCTAACCCTTGACACTGTTGACCGAACGGATCTACCCTTTGACTTTCACCAGACGAGGTTTGACCGACGGACATTTTCACCTGGCCGTGATAGGCCAACCCATAGCAACATCTTAGCACAAGGTTCGGGCCCAACAAACCGCAAGATCCCCTCGGTGTCGACCCGATGCCACATTTTCCCAACGTCAGAGGAGCGATGGCAAAACCTGGCGGCATTGCCACCCCCAGGTCCCCCGTCTCGTCTAACCCTAACACTGTTGACCAAACGGATCTACCCCTTTGACTTTCACCGGATGGGGTTTGACCGAGGGACATTTTCACCTAGCTGTGATAGGCCAGCCCATAGCAAACTCTTAGCACAAGGTCCAGGCCCAAGCCACTGCAAGATTCCCTCGGTACCGACTCGATGCGAAAGTTTCCCAACGTAAGAGGGCCCAGGGCAAGACCTGGCAGCATTGACACCCACCAGGCCCCCGTCCCGTCTAACCCTGACACTGTTGACCGAACGGATCTACCCCTTTGACTTTCACCGGACGGGGTTTAACGAGGGACATTTTCACCTGGCTGTGATAGGCCAGCCCATACCAACACCTTAGCACAAGGTCGGGCCCAACCCACCACAAGATTCCCTCCGTGTCGACCCGATGCGACAGTTTCTGAACATAAGAGGGTGTAGGGAAAGACCTGGCGGCATTACCACCCCTAGGTCCCCCCGTCACGTCTAACCCCTAACACTGTTGACTGAACGGATGTACCCCTTTGAATTTCACCGGACGGGGTTTGACTGAGGGACATTTTCACCTGGTTGTGATAGGCCAGCCCATAGCAATATCTCAGCACAAGATCCGGGGCCAACAAACCGCAAGATACCCTCGGTGTCGACCTGATGCCACATTTTCCCAATGTAAGAGGGCCCAGGGCAAAACCTAGCGGCATTATCACCCTCAGGTCCCCCGTCCCGTCTAACCCTAACACTGTTGACCAAACGGATCTACCTCTTTGACTTTCACCGGACAGGGTTTGACCGAGGGACATTTTTACCTAGCTGTGATAGGCTAGCCAATAGCAACATCTTAGCAAAAGGTCCAGGCCCAAGCCACCGCAAAGATTTCCTCGGTACCGACTCGATGTGAAAGTTTCCCAACGTAAGAGGGCCTAGGGCAAGACCTGGCGACATTGACACCCACCAGGTCCCTCGTCGTGTCTAACCCTGACACTGTTGACCGAATGGATCTACCCCTTCGACTTTCACAGGACGGGGTTTGAACGAGGGACATTTTCTCCTCGGTGTGATAGGCCAACCCATAGCAACATCTTAGCACAAGGTCAGGCCCAACCCACCACAAGATTCCCTCGGTGTCGACCCGATGCGTCAGTTTTCGAAGGTAAGAGGGTGCAGGGAAGGACCTGGTGGCATTGCCACCCCTAGGTCCCCTGTCCCGTCTAACCCCTAACACTGTTGACTGAACGGATCTAGCTCTTTGACTTTAACCGGACGGGGTTTGACCGAGGGACATTTTCACCTGCCTGCGATAGGCCAGCCCATAGCAACATCTTCGCACAAGGTCCGGGACCAACAAACCGCAATATCCCCTCGGTGTCGACCGGATGTCACATTTTCCAAACGTAAGAGGGCACAGGGCAAAACCTGGCGGCATTGCAACCCCCAGGTTCCCCATCTCGTCTAACCGTAACACTGTTGACCGAACGGATCTACCCCTTTGACTTTCATCGGACGGGGTTTGACCGAGGGACATTTTCACCTCGCTGTGATAGGCCAACCCATAGCAACATCTTAGCACAAGGTTCGGGCCTAAGCCACCGCAAGATTCCCTCGGTACCAACTTGATGCAAAAGTTTCCCAACGTAAGAGGGCCCAGGCCAAGACCTGGCGGCGTTGACAACCACCAGGTCCCCCGTCCCGTCTAACCCTGACACTATTGACCGAACAGATCTACCCCTTCGACTTTCACAGGCTGGGGTTTGAACGAGGGACATTTTCAACTGGCCGTGATAGGCCAGCCCATAGCAACATCTTAGCACAAGGTTGGGCCCAACCCACCACAAGATTCCCTCAGTATTGACCCGATGCGACAGTTTCTGAACATAAGAGGGTGTAGGGAAAGACCTGGCGGCATTGCCACCCCTAGGTCCCCCGTCCCGTCTAACCCCTAACACTGTTGACTGAACGGATCTACCCCTTTGACTTTCACCGGACAGGGTTTGACCGAGCGACATTTTCACCTGGCTGTGATAGGCCAGCCCATAGCAACATCTTAGCACAAGGTCCAGGCCCAAGCCACCGCAAGATTTCCTCGATACCGACTCGATGCGAAAGTTTACCAACGTAAGAGGGCCTAGGGCAAGACCTGGCAGCATTGACACCCACCAGGCCCCCGTCCCGTCTAACCCTGACACTGTTGACCGAACGGATCTACCCCTTTGACTTTCACCGGACGGGGTTTAACGAGGGACATTTTCACCTGGCTGTGATATGCCATCCCATAGCAACATCTTAGCACAAGGTAGGGCCCAACAAACTGCAAGATCCCCTCGGTGTCGACCAAATACCACATTTTTTCAAGGTAAGAGGGCCCAGGGCAAAACCTGGCGGCATTGCCACCCCCAGGTCCCCCGTCTCGTCTAACACTAACACTGTTGACTAAACGGATCTATCCCTTTGACTTTCATCGGACGGGGTTTGACCGAGGGACATTTTCACCTCGCTGTGATACGCCAGCTCATAGCAACATCTGAGCACAAGGTCCGGGCCCAAGCCAACGCAAGATTCCCTCAGAACTGACTCGATGCGAAAGTTTCCCAACGTAAGAGGGCCTAGGGCAAGACCTAGCGCTATTGACACCCACCAGGTCCCCCTTCCCGTCTAACCCTAACACTATTGACCGAACGGATCTACCCCTTCGACTTTCACAGGACGGGGTTTGAAGGAGTGACATTTTCACCTGGTTTCGATAGGCCAGCCCATAGCAACATCTTAGCACAAGGTAGGGCCCAACCCACAACAAGATTCCCTCGGTGTCGACCCGATGCGACAGTTTCCGAACGTAAGATGGTGCAGGGAAAGACCTGGCAGCATTGCCACCCCTAGGTCCCCCATCCCGTCTAACCCCTGACACTGTTGACCGAACGGTTCTACCCCTTTGACTTTCACCGGACGGGGTTTGACCGAGGGACATTTTCACCTGGCTGTGATAGGCCAGCCCATAGCAACATCTTAGCACGAGGTTCGGGCCCAACAAACCGCAAGATCCCCTCGGTGTCGACCCCGATGCCACATTTTCCCAACGTAAGAGGGGCCAGGGCAAAACTTGGCGGCATTGCGACCCCCAGGTCCCTCGTCTCATCTAACCCTAACACTATTGACCAAACGGATCTACCCCTTTGACTTTCATCGGAAGGGTTTGACCGAGGGACATTTTCACCTGGCTGTGATAGGCCAGCCCATAGCAACATCTTAGCACAAGGTCCGGGCCCAAGCCACCGCAAGATTTCCTCGGTACCGACTCGATGCGAAAGTTTCCCCACGTAAGAGGGCCCAGGGCAAGACCTGGCGGCATTGACACCCACTAGTTCCCCCCGTCCTGTCTAACCCTGACACTATGGACCGAACGGATCTACCCCTTCAACTTTCACTGGACGGGGTTTGAACGAGGGACATTTTCACCCTGGGTGTGATAGGCCAGTCCATAGCAACATCTTAGAACAAGGTCAGGCCCAACCCACCACAAGATTCCCTCGATGTCGACCCGATGCGTCAGTTTCCGAACGTAAGAGGGTGCAGGGAAAGACCTGGTGCATTGCCACCCCTAGGTCTCCCGTCTCGTCTAACCCCTGACACTGTTGACCAAACGGAACTAACCCTTTCAGTTTCACCGGACGGGGTTTGACGGAGGGACATTTTCACCTGGCTATGATAGGCTAGCCCATAGCAACAACTTAGCACAAGGTCCAGGCCCAACCCACCGCAAGATCCCCTCGGTATAGACCCGATGTGACAGTTTCCAAATGTAAGAGGGGCCAGGGCAAAACCTGGCGACATTGCCACCCCCCTAGGTCCCCCATCCCGTCTAACCCTGACACTGTTGACCGAACGGATCTACCCCTTCAACTTTCATAGTACGGGGTTTGAACGAGGGACATTTTCACCTGGTTGTGATAGGCCAGCCCATAGCAACATCTTAGCACAAGGTCAGGCCCAACCCACCACAAGATTCCCTCGGTGTCGACCGATGCGACAGGTTTCCGAACGTAAGAGGGTGCAGGGAAAGACCTGGCGGCATTACAACCCCTAGGTCCCCCGTCCCATCTAACCCTTGACACTGTTGACCGAACGGATCTACCCTTTGACTTTCACCAGACGAGGTTTGACCGACGGACATTTTCACCTGGCCGTGATAGGCCAACCCATATCAACATCTTAGCACAAGGTTCGGCCCAACAAACCGCAAGATCCCCTTGGTGTCGACCCGATGCCACATTTTCCCAACGTCAGAGGAGCGATGGCAAAACCTGGCGGCATTGCCACCCCCAGGTCCCCCGTCTCGTCTAACCCTAACACTGTTGACCAAACGGATCTACCCCTTTGACTTTCACCGGATGGGGTTTGACCGAGGGACATTTTCACCTAGCTGTGATAGGGCCAGCCCATAGCAAACTCTTAGCACAAGGTCCAGGCCCAAGCCACTGCAAGATTCCCTCGGTAACCGACTCGATGCGAAAGTTTCCCAACGTAAGAGGGCCCAGGGCAAGACCTGGCAGCATTGACACCCACCAGGCCCCCCGTCCCGTCTAACCCTGACACTGTTGACCGAGACGGATCTAACCTCACCCCTTTGACTTTCACCTGACGGGGTTTAACGAGGGACATTTTCACCTGGCTGTGATAGGCCAGCCCATACCAACACCTTAGCACAAGGTCGGGCCCAACCCCCACAAGATTCCCCTCCGTGGTCGACCCGATGCGACAGTTTCTGAACATAAGAGGGTGTAGGGAAAGACCTGGCGCATTACCACCCCTAGGGTCCCCCGTCACGTCTACCCCTAACACTGTTGACTGAACGGATGTACCCCTTTGAATTCATCCACATCATCACCGGACGGGGTTGACTGAGGGACATTTTCACCTGGTTTTGTGATAGGCCAGCCCATAGCAATATCTCAGCACAAGATCCGGGCCAACAAACCGCAAGATACCCTCGGTGTCGACCTGATGCCACATTTTCCCAATGTAAGAGGGCCCAGG